>JAQBSW010001931.1:0-117038 GCA_029291075.1 Eudiplozoon nipponicum | reverse complement strand
AGTTTACGCAATGGATTTACTGTTCACATTTAATTATGCCTATCCGAACTTCAGAGAATAATGGATTATTATAATGACATGAGTTAAAACCATAGCAAGCAGTGGACGAATTGTATCGTGAGTTTTTGTCATTGAAGTCTTTACACGGATGACACACATTCATTTTTCAGTGACAATCTTTAATCATGTGACTATGTTCATATCATCATGTATTTTCAATCGGTTTGACGATATTCATTTCAATTTAGACATTTGTGTAAGAATAACTGCTTGTGTGCAAAACATGTTTCTTTATTAACAGAGCTCATTCTAACTTTTGCCGTCTGAGCAGTACGGACGATTTAGTTTGACTGTGACTGGTGTTTAAGACCTTCATTTGTGCATTAAAATCTGTTTTTCTTGCCGTCGGGAACACATGGTCAATTTGGACTAACTGTGAATTCTATCTCTGTTTGCAACATTGTGTACAATATACTGGATGACAAGCTCGTTTTTGCGTTCTCACGTCAACCATCCGGAAAAGATCAGAGACTGACCATGTAGTACGGGTAGTAACAATAGCCACCATGGATATGTAGGACGGGTACAGAATGACGAACTAGATAGCTACCCCGCAAAAATACTTCGAACATATATATGGTGCCCCGGTTCGTCGAACTCACAGCCAGCAAAGAATTAATAAACATCTAGATTTTGAGAAATTCAAGCACTTTGGATGAATGCTACAATGAAAGATAAGCTCTAAGACACATAACACAGAAAAACACCCTCTCGGGATTACAATGCTCGAAGACAGCTGCACGATGACGGGTGAGGACGATGTTACACTGCCATCTATTCTCGACAACACTCATACGCATAAGATGAGGTCCAGTTCAGGAAATGCAGGAAGACCGGTAGCGAGCCCAGCAACAGGCCGCACCAACACATAGGCACAGTATAAAATATGTCAATTGTCGATCCGAGGGGGGGAGAGCTAGGCCGGTGTGACGGGGCAGTGGGTGGGTCGACGATGTTACTTTATTGGCCAAGGTGTCCAATATAACAGACGAGGGCTCAATATTTTTGAGGGCTTGGGAGACGATCCCAATGTCTTTCAGACGCGGACTCAAAGATATACTGCATCAATACACTGAGGGCACATGTGCGCAGCCATGGCAGAGCCTGCAACGCGCCGTCAAGCAGCGTTTGACACCAGATCGAGAAGACAGGCTTACAGAATTAATGAGCCAGATGTCCCTAGGTAGTCCGCACGCCTTCTGAGCTATTATAGGGAGATGGAGCAGAAAGCCTTGGAATTCAACCTGCCCAAGGAAATCGTAATGCGACTGTTCATACAGAATCTCCCGCCGGCACTACAAGAGATGGCCACGTTCCTGCGCGAATCCCTCGAAGTACAAGACGACGTTCTGCCGGCACGTCTAGACAAGTGGTGGAAGAAACACCACTACAGCTCACCTGCCCAAGAGAAAGGCCACATCACCTCAAGACTGTTCGAATCACAACCCACCGCATCATCAGCCGGAACAAATGTCACGAATGAACGCCTCATCATCCTGCTCGAGAACCTCACCGTCAAGGCCAAATTTGGCCTCAGTCGATGCCGTCCATAACAGACGCGACCAGAGCAGGCGTGACCAGCGTCGTACCACCGTCCCGGAATAGCGCCAGGAGGTCGACGTCGAGAGACCGGGCCACAGTGCCACAGTTACCAGCGGAGTGGTGTCCGAATCACCGCAGCTATGGCCACTCCACACGTTACTGCCTCGGAAACGGCTGCACATTCCCGCGCACAGACGCGACGTCCAAGTGGGCGCGGTCCTCTCAATAACTCAGGAGGATCCGCTCATGGAAGGTTCGGGAAACTGGTGAAGTCAGCCTCCTCGGCGGCAGTAGAGGCTGAGCACCCAAAGATTGTTGGCCGCTCCACGTCTGATGGCTCGAAGCACGTTGCTTTCGCGGTAGAGCGCAATCAAACTATTGTATTTACAGCGACAGCTCCAGTCAAGTCATGCTTCAAACGCCCAAATGCCAGCAACCAGTCTCATCGTCAGTTGCCACTATCAACATCTTTTCTCATCCGTGACGCAACCTCTGGCGAATTATTTCTCATAGACACTGGATCAGATGTAAGCTTACTACGCCACAATTATTTCGAACCCACCCACCCAGTCGACACCAGCAGTCTGACCTGCGCCAATGGCTCCAACATAGCGACGTTTGGGGTACGAGTACACACAATCTCGTTCTCCAACTCAAAAAGATGTTTCAATTATCCTTTCATCATCGCCAACACGACAAGAAACATCCTTTGACGTGACTTTCTCGAACACTTCGACCTGACCATTCGTCCAAGAACACGAGAGATACGCACTGCAGACAATCAGTTGCTTACATCAGCGCTAAAACATACGACTCGCGCCGAAGCAGTCTCATCTATACAGCTTATTCCTCCAGTTCCTCATGTACCGCAACTGGACGATGTTCTGAAACGTCATGAAGAAATTTTCAAACCTATCTCCTTCATGCCCGATCTCAAGAGGAAGCGTGCCATCACAGCCCATCGTATCATCTTGTCGAAACCACTTCCTCATCCTCCACGAGCACGTCCATTGGCACCACACAAACATAAGGCTGCCGAGCAAGAATTCGCCATGCTACGTCAACAAGGCATCTGTACACGATCCAGCTCACCTTTTGCGTCGCCTGTGGTATAAGTACCAAAGAGTGAACCAGCAACATTCAGAGTGTGCGGGGATTATCGTATTCTCAATTCTTGCACACAGTCTGATTCGTACATCCTGCCAAATCCAGCTGACCTACTCAGATCTGCTATCGGTCATGCTGTGTATTCAAAACTTGACCTAGTGAAAGCCTACTATCAAGTACCGATGGACAAAGACTCAGTATCATATACTGCACTCAGATTCACCGGAGGTGGCACTCACGAATATCACTATATGCCTTTCGGTCTCAAGAATGCCTCGCAAACATTCCAACGCGTTATGGACGAAATACTAGATGGTCTACCATTTGTAATTCCATATCTAGACGACATCCTGGTATTCTCCAACTCAATGTCCGAACATATACAACATATTGAGATCCTGCTCACACGTCTAGCAGACTATGGCCTCCGACTTCATGGCAACAAATGCGTCTTTGCACAGAAATCAATTGAATTCCTTGGTCATCAAATTTCCGAAGAAGGCATGACACCTTTACCTACTAAGGTTCGTGCTATTCAAGATCTACAGCCTCCAACCACCGTTCGGGCATTACGACGATTCTTGGGCAAGATGAACTACTATTCTCGATTTGTACCCTGCCTTGCCAAGATTCTGGCGCCTCTTCACAAATATCTCGTGCCAGAAAGCCGTTTTGTCAAGAAATCACAACCACTTCAGCTCAACGTGGACGACATGCAGGCTTACGAGGATGCCAAAAGGGCCCTATGCAAAGCGACCATGCTACATTCCCCGGATTGGTCTCAACCTTTTGAATTGATAACTGACGCATCCGACGTTGCCATAGGCGCAGTACTTCAACAATCCATCAATGGCATACACCAACCTATCGCTTTCTATTCGCAAAAACTACAACCTCGCGAGCACGCGATATGATACATTAGGAAAAGAGTTACTCGCAATCTACCACTCGATCCTACACATCCACACCTATCTGGATGGCCGCAAGTTCAAGCTCTACTTAGACCATCTTCCTCTACTTCCGGTGCTCAGAGGAAAGAAAGAGTATTTATATTCACGACGTGTCAACTCACAACTTACACGAATACACGAGTATGAATATTAAGTTACTCATGTCAAAGGATCAGAAAATGTGGTCGCAGACTCCCTAAGCCGTCCTGCAGATCTTTGTGCCTCAATATTGTGTCCTTCACCTATAAGCACTCAGGAATTGCAAGCAGCTCAGCAAGATGATATATCACTTCGGAATTTGATGTCAATCGACTGAGAACACTTGATTATGATGGAACTCTACTGCAGTGTGAAATAATTGGCGTCGGCCCTCGGCCGTTTATACCTGAAAAACTCCGTCACAAGATCTTTGAAGTCTACTATTCAATGAGCCACCCATCTGGCAAAGCACCAGTGGAAATTCTATCCAGAACGTATTTTTGGCCTGGCATGCGGCGAGATGTCAAGAAGTGGTCAAAACAATGTCTAGAATGTCAGAAATGCAAAGTGACGAGACACAACAAAACGGCGCCACAAGTCATTCAAGTGCCCAAAGTCCAGTTTACGAACATACACGTTGATCTGGTAACCTTACCTGCCGTGAACAATATGCGATAACTTTTGTCAATACGGGATCGCACCACTCGATGGTATGAGGCCATACCACTGCTAGACATGAAGCAAGAAACGGTCAGTTATGCTTTAGAGCTCAATTGGTTCGCTCGGTTTGGTGCTCCAGCTGAAGTGACAACCGATCGTGGCGCACAGTTCCTCGGCGAAGAGTTCGCAGCCCTACTGCAATACTATGGTGTCAAACACTCCGTGACCGCGGCTCGCAATCCGAGAGCAAATGGTTTCGTCGAAAGGCCACACCGAGAACTGAAAGCGGCGCTCAAGGCTAGCCCAGAAGAAAATTGGCTTGCGGCTTTACCGAAAGTACTCCTATCAATGCGTACAAGACCTCGTGAGCCGATCAAATGTAGTTCCGCTGAAATGGTATTTGGCGAATGTCTACGGCTGCCTGGCGAACTAGTCCGATCACGCTCTGAAACTGCAATAACGATGAACGATCCGGCATTTCTGTTTCCACTTCGCAGTTTTCTACAATATAACGCTCAGAATCGGCCGATCTGTCCTACACGTCAGCAACATGGTCCAATTTATAAACGCAAAGATTTTGATAGCTGCAAATGGTTCTTCGTCAACAACGATATGGATAACAGGATTCTAGCCAAACCGAAGCGCGGTCCTTATTGTGTGTTAGATCGACGTCAGAATTACATCATTTTGGAGATTAATGGCAAAGCTGAAGCGGTCTCCAAACACAGACTATCCCCGGCCGACGTTGATCCAAATGACCCGCTGTTCCACGATGTTGACCTATCAGGCGGTGAAGAAACGATAACGCCACCTTCAGACAGTCTTGCTGACAACGGACTGACGCCCGACATCTCATCAACAACCGAGCCAACTGAAGCCGTCACGCCGCCGCGAGATATAGAGGAACCAGAATCAGTGTTGACAGAGCCAAAATCAGTCGTTACACGGTATGGCAGAGCAATAACACCTCCTGTAAGGTTAGCCCCCTTCATTGTGTACTAATTTTCATTGTCGGGGGGTGTTTGTAACACGCGGCTCCGCGTTACAACCCAACGATGTTCGATTTTGACAAATATGGTGCTCTTTAAGGTCAAATAATCTAACTCGGTTCTTACACAATATTTCTCTTAACTGTGATTTTAGAAACAATCTCTGTTAGTTTCAAGCAGTTTAAATTGAGATTTCTTGAACTGCAATTTTATTTGTAATTAATAGGGTTTTTATGAAATAGACAGAACCGCGCGCGATACGCATGGAACACGCGGTGGACTATTGTGTCACAGTGGATTTATTTCGCTCAGTTGGATTATTCGCAGTTTACGCGAGGGATTTACTGTTCACATTTAACTATGCCTATCCGAATTTCAGAGAATAATGGATTATTATAATGACATGAGTTAAAAACATAGCAAACAGTGAACTAATTATTTGTGAATTTTTGTCATTGAAGTCTTTACACGAATTTTATCCATTTATTTTCAGTGACAACTTTTAACAGTGACTATGTTCATATCATCATGTATTTTCAATCGGTTGCATATATTCATTTCAATTCAGACATTTGTGAAAGAATAATTGCTTGTGTGTAAGATATGCAACTTTATAAACAGCGTTCATTTTGCTACCGTCTAGTGCACGGACAATTTTGTTTAACTGTGACTTGTGCATAAGACATTCAACTTTGTGAACAATGTTCTTACTTTTTGCCGTCTAGAGTACGGACAATTTAGTTTGACTGTGACTGGTGTTTAAGACATTCATTTGTGTTAAAATTTGATTTTATTGCCGTCTAGAGCACGGTCAATTTGGACTACTTATGATTCCATACGCGGTGTTTTTTACAATACATATGTGATCATTCGCATTAGTCTTCTCTCATCACCCATCGGGAAAAAGCCGGGGATTAATCATGTGCACGGATCTCCACAGCCGCTACCAAACCAATGTAGGGAATAATTAATCTCGCAAAAGTCCCCTACAACTAAATGTCCAGATCTAGTTCCAACTTTATGACTCTTTCTTATTGGATTCATATAGGCACCAGTCCACTGGTTCACATCCTCCGAAACCACAAAGGTTGCAGTGATAAAACTGTAATCTAGTGGCGTATATAGTGCAGGAGATAGGACTAATTTGTTTCACAACTTTTCTTTGTACAGCTTCTATCTTATTGGACAAACCCTTTGTTAATGGATTCCAAGTAGCGGCAGCATATTCTAGTATCGGTCTAATCCATATTATAAACATTTTAAATTTTATGTCATTCGATAAGATATTTCTATATATTAGTGCCCATCTGTTCTTGGCACTGCCTACTATCCTTTCAATATGTCTCTCAGCAGAAGCTGTACATCGAATAGTTATGCCTAAATCCTTAATTTCTTGCATAAGTTTAATCTCAAAAACATCATTAATCTCAGCATCATGAAAATAAACATAATTAAATTCTGTTCTGTTACCTATTTTTAAAGCTCTCGTCTTTTTACTGTTTATTCTCAGCCCTAGTGTTATCAAATATCTACTTAAATCATACAAATCTAGTGTCACATTATTTTTGGAGAATTCGACATTTTTTGGATCAATTGGAAAGATTATTTTTAAATCATCAGCGAATTTGCAAACTCGACCATTAAGGATCTTAGTTTCCAAATGTGCAAATACGATTTTCAATAAAAAGTTGATCTCTGTGGAATTCCACTTGTTACTCTTTTCGATTTTGATATCAAATCGTTTACTTGAATACTCATTCTTTGATTATATAAATAGTATCTCAGTAATCTAAAAATATTCGGATCAATATTCAATAAATTAATCGCATTTAAAATACCTTCAAAAGATATAGAGTCAAAAGCTTTTGAGATATCTATAAATAAAATTAAGGCATCTAACAATTATTGTTTAATGTAATCACATGTTTCCACATAGAAAGTATATTAGTAGTTGTCGATCTATCTTTCGTAAAGCCATGTTGACATATATCAAAATCAGCCGGCAACATACGCTCTAAATGATCTAGTATCAATCGTTCTATTATCTTAAAAACGAAGGGAAATAGAGATTAGTCTGTAATAATTGGCGTACGTTGGCTTACTTACTTTTGGCAACGGTTTAGCTACTATCGTTAGTATATCAATTGGTAATTTCCCATTTTTCAAGATTCTATTTATAAAATTGCAGAGCGCATTAATAAAATAAAAGGTTATTGTAGGTGGTTTTCAATCGATATACCAAGGTGATCTTTTTGTGATTTTATTTTTAACATAAATTCTATCAATGCATCACCGTCAATAACAAGTCTTGGCTCCTGGTCTCCCGAAGGATCAGAAAGATCAATGAAATTGCTTTCGTTCTTTGGATTACATATCAAATTGTCAAATACTTCATCCAATTCACAGAGAAATTAATACTCAGTTTTATCCACAGGTAATATAATCTTTAATTTTTCCTTATATTTACTGTAGCCTGTGAGGTGTTTGTATCTCAGTCTAGGATTACTCTTCAGTTTGGCCAAAATAATTCTTTCTGATCTGAATATACAGAAGTCCTTCTAGAACACTGCTATGTGTGCCCTGTCTGTGGGTTAGTGATCTTTTGAGTAACTGCACACAGAACAGTATAAATACAACAAGTAGGATATGGCAATTGCTGAATTGAGAACTGAGAACAAACTTGCTGATTATCTTCAGCAACACCAAGAGGGCCTGCAAACTTAGAAATCCGAATAATAAGATAAACAATAAAGGTGTCCTAGAAGCGTAGCCGTTAGGGACAGTGGCCATGTTGTATCAAGCTTTGTCAATGGAACAGCTTGATTAAAAACGCAAACAAAAGAGCAGTAGTAGGTAACCAGCACAAAAGAAAGATGACATTTATTACAGATAACTACCAGGCCAAAGTGCGTTGCATGGAAAATGTATTGCGCTTAGATTTTTGAAGGTTGCACGTGTTTGGTTTAAGTATTTCTGCTTTCTCATTATTTAAAATTGCTGTTAATTATATTTGTACTTTATTTGAATTAATTCGCAAAATGTCAGCATATCAATTTGACTAGTTACAAAATGCAATATGGGTTTAAGTAACTAGTATGAATTGAATTTTTGATTAAATTATAAATGTGTAACGGATCAACTTATATCGTTATAAACTAACTAGTGTAACCTGGTTAGTCTATTTTTCCTTTAAGTGGAGCTCATATGGCATCCACCGGTTTCGTCCTTATTGGGAAATCACCAGATACTGGCCTGTCTGCGGAAAATTCAGTAATGACAGATTGGAGATGGTTCGTTGGAACTTTGGGTCTCAATTTATGCCATATGAGCTCCACCTAAAGAAAAAATAGACTAACCAAGTTACATTATTTAGTATATAACTAAAAATTGTGTGTAGTGTAGTGTGCGGCAGGATGGCTCAGTGGTTAGAGCACCAGATTCCGAAGCAGACGTGCCCAGGTTAGAGTCCTGTGCGCGGCAAATTCTTGTCAGTACATGATGAGTTCCCAATAAGGACGAAACCGGTCTACTGGATGAATTGCCTTTTCTACACTATACAATTCTTAATTTACACTGACATATGTAAGTAATAAATGGGTCAGATGTTTATATCAAGACCGCAACCTTGATTATATAAATTGTTATCACCACCCGCGCAACCAATGTTTGTTTAATTATATAAAAGTTCATTTTAAAACCACATCCCCATGTAGTGTGGTGTCTGTGCAGCAATGACAGATTGTGGATGGTTAGTTGGAACTTCGGGTCTAAATTTATGCCATATGAGCTCCACCTAAAGAAAAATAGACTAGCCAAGTTGCATTATTTAGTATATAACTGAAAATTG
This sequence comes from Eudiplozoon nipponicum, assembly GCA_029291075.1. NCBI lineage: Eukaryota > Metazoa > Platyhelminthes > Monogenea > Mazocraeidea > Diplozoidae > Eudiplozoon > Eudiplozoon nipponicum. The sequence continues at coordinate 107,904 of JAQBSW010001931.1, read as the reverse complement.
TGTGTAGTGTAGTGTGCGGCAGGATGGCTCAATGGTTAGAGCACCAGATTCCGAAGCAGACGTGCCCAGGTGCGAGTCCTGTCCGCGGCAAATTCTTGCCAGTACATGATGAGTTCCCAATACGGACGAAACCGGTCTACTGGATGACTTGCCTTTTCTATACTATACAATTCTTAGTTTATACTGACATATGTATGTAATTAATGGGTAAGGTGTTTATATAAAGACCGCAACCTTGATTATATAAATTGTTATCACCACCCGCGCAACCAATATTCGTTTAATTATATAAATGTTCATTTCAATACCACTTCCCCATGTAATGTGGTGTCTGTTCAGTAATGACAGATTGGGCATGGTTAGTTGGAACTTTGGGTCTAAATGGATGCCATATGAGCTCCACCTAAAGGAAAAATTGACTAACCAAGTTACATTAGTTAGTTTATAACTGAAAATTGTGTGTAGTGTAGTGTGCGGCAGGATAGCTCAGTGGTTAGAGCACCAGATTCCGAAGCAGACGTGCTCAGGTTCGTATCCTGTCCGCGGCAAATTCTGGCCAGTACTTGATGAGTTCCCAATAAGGACGAAACCGGTCTACTGGATGAATTGCCTTTTCTACTCTATACAATTCTTAGTTTATACTGACATATATAAGTAATTAATGGGTCAGATGTTTATATCAATACCGCAACCTTGATTATAATAATTGTTATCACCACCCGCGCAACCAATGTTAGTTTAAACTCTAGTCTATTCGCTACCTGAAAATGCTTTGGTCTTACTTCTCCACTGACAGTCTACGCCTGCTGTCATATTTGCGTTTCTATAAAAGCTGTGTTACTAACTCTTCTAGCTGTAAGTAAGGCCAATTATCTTGTTGATGCGCATCCAGGCAGACATCATCGATTCATTTTTAAATCGGATTTTTACGTTTGCCAGCCCTCTTGATGTTGCCATAAATCATCAGAAAGATTCATAAGGACCTCAAATACTGATTTGCGAGCAACTATCGAAAAGATCACTAATCCACGAATAAGTTAAAATGGCAATTATCTAGAAAGACTTCTTGACAACCGCTTCTTTTCTGGTACTTAAATCATCACGACATCAGCCGGTGAATGTCTCCCAGGATCACCAAAATTACTATTTACATTCCATTGTTTTGTTTTCATGGGCTACGTAGAAACGTTTTGTATACTGGAGCTATCCTTTGGTTGGTATAGATAAAAAATTCCAATTATTATTCAAGCACAAATTGTTTAGAATTAATTTTATACTATATTTCTAGTGGATGGTTAGTGCTATTTTACGCCATGATTTCTAGCACGCTAATCATCAACGAAATGCCGTCAGCTTTTAATTATTGTGGGCATCATATGATCTTTGCAATCTTGTTTAATCTGTGATAACAGTTTTGATTTTTGCAAAGTAACAGTTCCGAATAAAATCAACGAATTAATTCAATAACATTCAATGATTCAATCCATAATAACAGTTTGAATTTTTTCCAAATAAAAATTTGAAATATAACAACTTAATTAAAAGCGATATTATCAGTTCCATGTTCCGTCCTTTCAATCTGTTGTAGCTGCTGTTTACCATAGCTCAACATTCAAACTGACAAATTTATTTACCAGCGGCAGTTGAGCTTGAAATTTCCTCTGTTCAATCTGTAAAAGCAGTTTTCGGTAAGATCTCTGTTTTAAGCACTCAAATGTTACAGATAACGTTAGCTTCGAATTATTTAAAAAAAATTTAAGTCCCTTAAGGCGTTAATTGTGCCTATTTCAATGTTCTGTACGCTACTTCCAATCATGAATCTCCTCAAACATAAATATGCTCTGTGTCTATCCAACAGCCTCTCATCTGATGAAGTCAAGCTATCCCCTTTTGAAAATCTCTTAGATTTTTAAAAAATATTTGAAATGTACGTCATAAAAACAGAATACGTTAATGAAACCGCGGATAAACATATTCGTCTGAATCAGACATCTGTACAAGCGACGATCAAAATCCACTAGATTCTTTATTCGTCATTCTCAAAGAATTAGTTCAATAAACACCAAAATTGTACTAGCCCTGACGAAATTGTCAGCGATTTTCGAAGAATTTATCAAACGGGTGCCAGCTTTGTTTCATGACTGATCGAAGAACACAACAAAAGAACATTGCATATTCTGCACAGGCAGAAAAATGTTTTAAGCTTCAAACGCATTTTGTTAAAATTCATGTTGACACATTCGTCCAACCTACATGCATATGTGATCTGGATAAAAAACCCAATAAAATTTTTCATCCTCTTTTAAATTCAGGGAGGTATTTATCGTAGATACAGATGTAGTAAATACTGTTCTCAAGAGTGATATTAATGCCGAGAAATATTTAGGGGTACTACTCGCAACAGCGGCAGGGGTGCCCATTCCCTATTACAGTTGTCGGCATCGCTCTTTTAATATAGCATTACGATGCGAATATTCTCACAATTTCAATGTCGTCAAGGTTTCGCACAAAATTTAGGCCTTGATTTCCTGTTGAAATATCGGCGCATAAGATAATTGATTTCTCAAACTGAATTTAGCAAAGTTTCTGTACCTTTACGCTCAAACGTTTGGAATTACATGTCATACAGCCATTCCGGGTGCAACCTTCGACAGAAATATCAACAGCTCTTCCAGAACAAAAAGCAATGTTTGATCTCAGAGCTACATTTTACAAACACAATGCTCTATTATTGCTCAACAGAACAAAATATTGCACTTAAGAAGAGACTGGTTTCCGCAGCAAAACTCATGCAGCTAAAGACAATTTTAAAGAGTACTAATTGGAGACAACTTCAGACAAACAAAAAGTCCTTATTCATCTATATTAAAATTGGAGCTTATCGCAAGATAAACTTTTTGAAAATAGCCGATGGTAACCTATTTCCACCATAAATATATTGTCTAAAAACTCAGTGATAACAATTTCTTCTTAGTGATCAACCTCGGACAAGCCTACCACAACATACCGATAGCACCAGAAGATAAAGAGAATACTGCAGTTATCAATACTTTTGATATTTTTAAAATACATTTTGTATTTTTTAATGCATTTTATATCAAATGCGCCACTCTGAAATCTCAGATGTTAACGGACAAAATTCTGTACGATTATTCCTACTACTATATTTCATACCTCGATGATATAATGCTATTTAATTCTGACCAGGCTGTCATACTAAGCATTTTAAATATATACTATCATATTAAACAGATCATGGACTCAAAATCACTTGTGAGAAAACACAAATTACAAATAAATCCGTTGATTTCATAGGTAATTATATTACAGTTCAAGTTATTCAGCACTTTCCTTCTGAGTTCAATTCAATCGAGAACATTTTGTCAACACATACTTCAACAGACTTATAGAAAATCGTGGGAATTCTCAACTACTATCTCAAGTTCCTTCTTGGACTATCGGAACAACTAAATCAGTAATATTGGCATCTGAGAAATCGGAAAATAATAAGCAGGAATTTTCATATTTCTTGATCGTATTTTGACGAGGAATTGCTCCAGCGTTCCATTAACTCTTTATGAAGTGCTATTATACTAACACAACCAGATTGCGAATGACATTTTAATCACAATTGATGCTTTAGATTTCGCAAACGGGTCCACCTTGAAACAAGAAATCAGCGGATATTGAAATCAAATTACTTTTTAATCTCGTACTTTAAAACCAGTAGAAACGAGATATGACAAGTCCAGTCAATTACTTCTCGCTATCCATGACGCGATGCACCACTACATTAACATCATAGACAGCAGAAGGTTTTCTTTATTACAGATAACACTCTTTAGTTAGCATACTTCTAAATACGACCTCGGCAGACGCAAAGTATTCTTCCAGAGTAAAATGAAAATTTTCTTGTCTTAGTGAATGCAAATTAGCATTTTCCATGTAAAAGGCAAGCAAACATTGTTGCAGATGTGCTTTCAAGACAGAAGTGTCACTACAGCCGCCATCGCTTTACCAATTCTCGGTCAACTATTCTGTTCTCAGCCTGTCTATCTTTACACCATCCCTCCTACGAACAGAACAACGCTGCGACATTAACGCCATTCAACAACGTTCGTATGCAGAGTCCGGGTGGGTTTTCCTATTGTCTATTTCACGGGTACACAAACTCAAAAGCCAATTTTGCCCACCAGTCTCTATAGAAAGGAATCTGACTCCATTCATTCTATTTCTTATCAAGTTATTAATGCATTTATCAAAATCTAAATGTCTTTTATTTGTTTGGCATGTGACCTTAACCCTCGGCACCATTTCTGCAGTTGAAGTCACTAAAAATTTTATCTGTACATGGATAGCACAGTATGGTGTTCATAACGAGGTTATTACCGATAAAGATGCATGCTCCTCACCCGATCGTTTCAGATCTACCTTAATGGCTCATGGGATGCACTTTACGCTGGACCACCGCGTATCACCGGCAGTCCAATGGAATGACAGTGAGAATGCATAGGGAATAAAAAGACGCATTTGCCTCCTCATTCATTAGTGGAAACTGAGTCGATGCATTACCTTCAGTTCTCCTTGCAGTGTGTTCTCGTATTCGTACATTTATTCGAACGTCTACGTCACAAATCTTGTATTACATCCGTCAAAGCTTGTCAAGTTAGCTCTCACATTTACTAACGCACAGGATGACACAGAAGTTCAAGATTCTTGCATTCGATTCTGTTTTAGTAATATAACTTCCCAGCAACCGAGGCACGCTCCTCTTCCAGTCTTCGTTCATCCGCAGCTCCACTGCTGCTGGAGAGTACTTGATCATAACGACTCAGATGTAGCCCCACTACAACCTAAATATCGCGGTCCTTTCTCGAATTTTCAAGAATATCAAAATTATGTCATTACTATGAAAGTGCGACAGCTACTTCTATGAACATAGACAAATTGAAATCATTTATCGAACAACCTGATCATGGCGATATACAAAACTGTACTTGCGTTTCAGTCTCCTTATTCCTGCTATTTCAACCAGGTAATAACTTACATTATATAAGGTGTAACTGATAGGATTTTTTCTTTATATTGTTCATTTTTCTACGTATATCTTGAACACCACTTCAGCTCAATTTCGCATGAAATGAACAAATCATATGGATTCACATGATTCATATTTCATACAAAATTCCACACATGACAGGATCAACTGTTCTTAGCTAAAAATTTTGTAGCGTTTACAAATAATTTATCGGTATTATAACGTTTATATAGCAAGGATAGAGTAGGCTACATTTCTTTATTTTTAAAAATAATTTGTATGTTACTGTAGGAGGTTTTGTAGCTAATGTAAGAGAAATGCAGGGTAGATAACTATTTTGTAAAGCTATACCATACCTACATATGCCTGGTAGCTGCTGTTGAGATCCATGCTTATCATTAGTCCCCGACCTTTTTCCGAAGGTGATGTGAGAAGGCTAGAGTCGAATCATCATACATTATATTGTACACAATGTTGCAAAAAGACAAAATTCACAGTTAGTCCAAATTGACCATGCTTTCTAGACGGCAACAAAATGAAATATTGTCAACACAAGTAATTATCAATTCACAGTTAAACAAACGCCTAAATCGTGATGAATACATGTAAATGATTGAAAATATATGATGATATAAATAAAGTCACTGGTGTAGAGGCTCCTAAACTATTGCTGTCTGAGAACCCCATAGATGTCATATCGTGTTTAGTCCAAACATTTACAATAGAATCTGATAAATTTGTATTTTCATTCATATCTGTTAAATTCATACCTGCCATGTCTTGTGCTAACTTGTTAGTGTCCTCAAATTTAAGATGAGCTTCCATGTCGATCGAATTTAATTATTAAATTGACACTTAGTATTAAGCAATCGGAATGTGAAACCTTTCACGTTACAAAACACCCGAACAAATAATCTTGAAATAAATAGACGCGAAAAACCGAATTATTAAATTACCTGTTCCAGAGCGTCTCCAAAAACGTGCATCAATAAAAATATAAAACATTGTTAGCAGGCGTATATTGTAGAAATCGAGTAAACTTTAAATGAAGAAAAATGAAATAATTGCAGCAGGCCGAGGAAGTTACAACCAGTCGAGGAGAGTAATGCTCAAAAACTGAAAATGGCGCACAATTCAAAGTCAAGTATTTAAACAAAGAAAGTTCTGGAAAATAAATGAATAAATTCTTTTTAAATAAAATTCGTTTCAATCAAACAAGGTGGTTTAAATTTATCAGTTAATATCGCTTTAATTTTGGCGGAGGAATTATCTTCCTCCACATACACCACCTTTTCAAAAAAAGACGGCTGGTAGTAGACATAATCATCATTCTTTGGCTGACGTTGTACTCTTCCACAACGAGTTGTGCATAATGGCGCCCCTGAAGTCGGTATTGCGCCCTGTACAGTTGTCACTGGTTCTTCCGTATCATCTGGTATTGCCAAACAGTTTTCATTTTGTGATTTGGTAGAATAAGATTTTGCTACATTAGACAACGCATCTTCTGAGTTCTGCATTTCGTTATGTGCCTGAATGATGGGATTGCACATATCAGATTCGCCCATAGAACGATGGTCATTCAACGCATATGTTAATTCAGTCGTATCGTCTAACCAGATAAACTGGGGAATGCAACGATCCAACGTAACACAATCCTCAATGCCATTTATATCTTTGATGACATTCTTTTCAGTCATCCTCTTGATCTTATATGGTCCTTTGTAAAATGGTGTCAGGCAATTCTTCCTATTTTCATTAGTTACATACACATGCGAAGCCGATCTTAGATCAGAGGACACGTAGCAATTGGTTTTTGCTTTTCTAGTCTTGGTCGGAGCCAACCGACACATCTTATCTCTAAGTGCTCCTACAAACCAATCTACATAACTAGAAGCCCAATCAAGACTACTTGGAATTCCTATTAGAAGATCTCCAGGCAACCCTAATGGTTCTCCATAAACCAGTTCTGCTATTGAAGTATCTAATTGTGCCCTATATCTGGTGCGCATGGCGAGTAGTACTATTGGAAGATCGTGTGTCCAGCTTGTTCCACTAGTACACCTTAACGCAGCTTTCAGTTTACGATGCAGCCTTTCTACCATCCCATTTGCTCGTGGGTCGTACGCGCTATTATGCAATACAGATGTTCCCATGATGTTGAGAGATCTTTCGAAAAACGTGGACATAAATTGACTACCGCGATCGCAAATGACTTCTTACGGAACACCATAACGCGATATCCAATTATGTAGAAACGGGAACAAGACTTCTTGCGCAGTCATGTCTTTTAAAATAGCCACTTCGAATTGACAGCTAAATCGATCTACCATAGTTATCAAATATTTGTGGCCATTAACCTTGGACATTTCGACAATTTCTATATTTACGTGTCTGAACTGTCCAATTGGTATCTCAATATTCTTTATCTCGGTTCTGGTATGTCTCCACACCTTACACGTTTGACACTTGGCACAGGCTCTTACCCATACCCGTATGTCTTTAGACATGTGCGGCCATACGTATTTGTCGTTAATTAATCGAATGGTGGCTTTGATGGATGGATGTCCCCTATCGTGTAACACTTGGATAATTGTGGCCCGTAACTCCAACGGTACATATGGTTGTGGTTGACTTTCAGACGTTTCGCATAACAACCACTTTCCTCTTATGAGCTTACGAACATATCCTGGTCTTTTGAGCAAAACTAACGTAAAGGGATTCAATCCTTGCGCTTCCTCAATTTGACTAACTAAACCATGCATAGAATTATCTAAATTCTTCAACGGATCTTGAAATATCAGCTCGACATCGGCTTCATTCGGTCTGCTAAGTGCATCGGCTACAACATTCTCCTTACCAGCAATATGAGACACAGTGAAATCAAACTCTGATAACCGGGTAATTTAGGAATTTACTCTACGAGAGTAATTAAGCCTCGCTCTTTTACCAAGTATACTGATCAACGGCTTATGATCGGTCAATAACTTATATTTATGACCGTCTAAGAAATGCGCAAAGTGTAGCACTGCTAGAAGCTCTTTACCAAACTTATCATAACATTTCTCTCAATCATTATGCTTACGGCTATAAAACCCAATCGGTCTTACTATGTCCTGATCTCTTTGCTGTAGCACTGTCCTTATTGCAACATCTGAGGCATCTGTGATCAGCTCGAAAGGTTTTTCCCAATCTACAGGTGCTAATGTGTTTATGTCACTTAGCATCTCCTTGGCCTTTTGGAATTTTTCTCGGTTTTCTGGACTCAAGTTTATATGCCAAGACTTCTTGATCGTGCTCTTTTCACGAGTAAGATGGCGTGTCAATGATCCTAGAATTCCAGCTAGACCTGGAATGAATCGATGGTAATAGCTGATCATGCCCAAGAACCTCCGCAGCTGGCGCACGGTTCGGGGCTCCGTTACGTCCTTAATAGCTTGGATCTTATCTTCCAAAGATTAAATTCCGTCTTTGGAAAGTATATGACCAAGATATTTAACTGAAGAGCATCCGATGTTACTCTTATTAGGTTTGACCACTAATCCATATTGTTCCAGCCTGGTCAAAACCGTTTCCAAATGCCTAGGATGTTCATCTCTTGAGCGACTAAAAATTATAATGTCGTCTATGTACACCCTTGCAAATGGACAATACTGAAGGATTTATTCACCCAAACACTGGAATGTCTGACTGGCATTTTTCAAATCAAAAGGCATTCGAAGAAATTCATGCGATCCCCCTCCTGGAAATCTGACTGCGCTGAGTGGTATCGAACTTTCCTCCATTGGTATCTGAAAGTACGCTTTCTGGAGATCTAAAGTTGAATAAACCTCATATCACATTATATCTCGGAGTAAAGTACTCTGGTTAGGGAGAGGATAAGAATCACGATTCGCCACTGAGTCTAATAGACGATAATTTCCACAAACCCTCCATTGACCCGGTTCAGATTTAGGAACTACGACTATTGGGGAAGCAAAATTAGAATTTGACCTTCTACAAATCCCCTCTTTGCGCAATTGGTGAAATTCGGACAAAGCAACTTGTTAAATACTGTTTTGTTGCAAAGAAATAATATATATGCAAGTATGTATTAGGTTTTGCGAACCTAGTAACAAATTAGTTCAGTTGTGACCAGAAGGATAAACCAAAGGCAGCATGAACGGAAAGTATAATCTCATGCACATTCGTTTCGTGCTTACTGACGACTCATCAGTAGGAGCCGGTATTACGCCCTTTAACCACTATATATTTGGTAGAAGAATGTGGAATAATAGGACGGTACAATCTCCTAGACGAATGTGTAAACCTGTAATAGTGAAGCTAACATAATCTGAAGTCAACGACAATACGACTTCAATGCTAACTCACACTATATAATATATATACCGAGTCTGCAAAGGATACTAACACTATGGCCATTGTGTATCCGGTACTCATCGATTTCAAAAAAGGTATCAGTTACTAACACAATGGCCATAGTGTTAGTATCCTTTACAGACTCGGTATATATATTATATGGTGTGAGTTAGCATTGAAGTCGTATTGTCGTTGACTTTAGATTATGTTAGCTTCACTATTACAGGTTTACACATTCGTCTAGGAGATTGTACCGTCCTATTATTCCACATTCTTCTACCCAAATATATAGTGGTTAAAGGGCGTAATACCGGCTCCTACTGATGAGTCGCCAGTAAGCACGAAACGAATGTGCATGAGATTATACTTTCCGTTCATGCTGCCTTTGGTTTATCCTTCTGGTCACAACTGAACTAATTTGTTACTAGGTTCGCAAAACCTAATACATACTTGCATATATATTAGCTCTTCGCAACAAACAGTATTTAACTGTAATATATTGAATTGAATGATGTCATGCTTACCGCGAAATGTGATAAGCTGATATCGATGAAGGCCAGAGTGTATGGTTTAACTGGAGTAACAGGTGTTCGGAAATTGTTGTAATTCTCAATTTGGGTGAACTTAAGCATAAATTTATATCCATCAGGTTGGTATCATGTACCGACTCGGAAACCATAGTGTTAGTATCCGGTACTCATCGATTTCAAAAAGGTATCAGTTACTAACACAATGGCCATAGTGTTAGTATCCTTTACAGACTCGGTATATATATTATATAGTGTGAGTTAGCATTGAAGTCGTATTGTCGTTGACTTCAGATTATGTTAGCTTCACTATTACAGGTTTACACATTCGTCTAGGAGATTGTACCGTCCTATTATTCCACATTCTTCTACTAAATATATAGTGGTTAAAGGGCGTAATACCGGCTCCTACTGATGAGTCGCCAGTAAGCACGAAACGAATGTGCATGAGATTATACTTTCCGTTCATGCTGCCTTTGGTTTATCCTTCTGGTCACAACTGAACTAATTTGTTACTAGGTTCGCAAAACCTAATACATAAAAGCAAGTTGTTGCTTGTGTTTTGCCAACAGTTGATCCTTTGGTGAACAAGGCAATGGAACCACCGATTCTATTTGGTGTTCTACTCCTGTCTTCAATCCTATCCTTTTGGCACTGAAAGGCTGAAACACTGCTAGGTGTTTTTCAATGATATCGGCAAATTCATGTGCGACCATTGATGGGGGTAAAAGAACTGTTCTAACTGACGATGAGTTAGACTCAGTAAGTTTTGACACCCCTACGCCTTCTGTGATAGTCCTAGCTTTGGGGTCTAATGTCAGTTTGAAATGTGTCAAGAAATCCATCCCAATGATGTGGTCCTTGACATCGATACGAGAAAATTACACGTAAAGGAAGATTTCTGGCCTAACATCACCGACATTACTTTCATCCCTTTGACTCCTATCGGACTACCGTTAGCGGCCCATAGTTGATAATCAAATGTGGGGCAATATGCTTCCACCACGTCTGGCCTAACTATGCTTACCTCAGCATCCGTATCGATTAGAAATTCCAATCCAGATAATTCATCTTTAATAATGAATATGTTGCTGGATAATCCGGCAATGTTTTCCAGATCTCCGATTAGTAAGAATCGGACTCTTTTGCCTTGTGCATCGGTGCTAACTGGTCGTGTCGCAATTTTAACCTTTGCCATAAGTATGCCTTTTAAAGGCATATCTGGGAGCCTTTGCAATGTAACCCCTAGCTACGGCGCCTACTAACGGGGGTTTATCCTTTTCCCGGTGATGGATTTCTCTCTACCGGTTTAGTGCTTCCTTTCCATCTGGGTCCACCTAATCGCGGGTATATACAATTCTCACCTTGGCACTTTTCACTTCGTCCATATTCGAAATGTGTCTTGCATCATCCGCGTGGTCCTTTGAAGCGTTGATGCGAGTGACTTCCTAGTATATCTATCCTGACTCTGAAGTTTCTAAATATCTTGGCGTAAACTAGCAACTTATCTACATAAGTAACGCAAGGTTTCTTGTATAGTCAGGTTGGTTTCGGCATCTGACCTGACTGGCTGCACCATGACAGAATCTGCTGTAACAGCATGTACTTGTGGTTCCTGCTGTTTATACAAACCGTCTAGCCCTCTGAGTTTTGTTGGCCAATCAATGTTTATAGTTTAAATACTTCCACTGTTGTTCTTAGCCTAGATGGTAGCTCAGCTGGAAAAATAGAATGTACCACAACTCTGGATATATTCAACCTGGAAGCTTTCGTGCAAAAACGTTCCTAAACTCTGATGGTAGTTGACGCCCCATCTTTTCTAAGCAAAGTAATTTGCAAATTTGTGCCGATCTTCCAGGCTGATATCTCTGTTGAATTTCAGCCATTAATAACTCAAATGTATTGTACGGTTTTTCTATCATAGTTCTGTCTCTGAATTTTTCCAAGGCGTTTCGGAAATTCTCAGGCAATGCCATCCATGCTGTAACAAATTTCTCCATAAAGTTTACGATATTATAAGCGCTAAATATAATTTGGACATCTCCGACCCAACTTGAATGTTTTTCAGATTTATATTGCGGTAGACTTAATATTGTTGGACTGGCGCGGTCGCCAAATTTTGTAGAGGCTCCTAACCTATTGGTGTCTGAGAACCCCATAGATGCCAGATCGTGTTCAGTCCTAACATTTACAATAGAATCTGATAAGCTTTTATTTTCATTCATATCTGCTAAATTCATACCTGCCATGTCTTGTGCTAACTTGACCAAAACGTCGAGCACACACTCTAGCTCCTTTGATCGTATACAAACTCTTTGACGACGATCCAGCTTGCCTATGTTTTAACTTAAACCTGGCAACATCAGAGGCGATTTACCTCGATATCTTCACGCTGCGGCTCCCAAATCTTGCACTGCTCTATTTTGCCTCACTCGGTATGACCGACCACTAGAGCTAACAATTTGTGTAGCATTTCCTTGTAGTTACTTGGCATCATATCATTGTTGAAGCAACCAACAAGCATACTTAAGCCCAGCATTTATGGTACATTATTTTTTTGCTTAACTTGGTTCGAACTCTGTCATGCATTTCTTATCTAGCCTCGCAGAGAGGAATTTTTTTTCTTTTTTTTCAGAGAGGAAAGTGTTGTAACGACACAAATTAATGGCCGACATATTGCGTAAATTAAATTCAATTTTATTTACGTTGCACCAATGAGAAAAAAGCGAAACTTTCCATTAACCAATAGTCTGCAAGTAGACTATGGCATGGCTATTTAAGCAGGGCAAATTTACCATGCAGTTCAGTTGTCGCATTTGCCTTCTGCTTTGTGTTACGTGTGCGTGGTGTCGGCTGTCATTGCATACGCTGGTTATTGGATTGTCTTCACCAACAATTGGCAACATCGTGTTGCTGTACAACCAGCGAGACGAGCCAATTAAAGCAGAACTTTAACGAAGTTTCCACATCGAGATTACTTTAAATACTTGTCTTTGAATTGTGCGCCATTTTCAGTTTTCGAGCATTACTGTCCTCGATTTGTTGTAACTTCCTCGGCCTGCTGCAATTATTTCATTTTTCTTCATTTGAAGTTTACTCGATTTCTACAATATACGCCTGCTAAAACTGTCTTCTATTTTTATTGATGCACGTATTTGGGGACGTTCTGGAACAGGTAATTTAATAATTCTGTTTTTCGCGTCTATTTCTTTCCAGATTATTTGTTCGGATGCTTTGTAACATGAAAGGTTTCACTTTCCGATTGCCTAACATTAATTGTCAATTTAATAATTAAATTCGATCGACATGGAAGTTCATCTTAAATTTGAGGACACTAACAAGTTAGCATAAGACATGGCAGGTATGAATTTAGCAGATATGAATGAAAATACAAGCTTATCAGATTCTATTGGAAATGTTAGGACTGAACACGATCTGGCATCTATGGGGTTCTCAGACACCAATAGGTTAGGAGCCTCTACAAAATTTGACGACCGCGCCAGTCCAATAATATTAAGTCTACCGCAATATAAATCTGAAAAACATTCAAGTTGGTTCGGAGATGCCCAAATTATATTTAGCGCTTATAATATCGTAAACTTTATGGAGAAATTTGTTACAGCATGGATGGCATTGCCTGAGAATTTCCGAAACGCCTTGGAAAATTTCAGAGACAGAACTATGATAGAAAAACCGTACAATACATTTGAGTTATTAATGGCTGAAATTCAACAGAGATATCAGCCTGGAAGATCGGCACAAATTTACGAATTATTACGCTTAGCAAATGCCACAATGCTAACACATCCAGATTTTCAAAAACCATTTCTACTCACGACAGATGCTTCTAAATTCGCTATTGGAGCCACTTTGAAACAAGAGATCGACGGAGTTTGGAAGCCTATCAGTTTCTACTCGCTTACTCTCCAACCAGTAGAAATGAGGTACGACACTTTTGGTCGAGAACTTCTCGCCATCCACGACGCAGTGCGCCATTTTATCACCATCATTGGCAGTAGCAGATTTGTTGTTTTCACAGATCATGCACCTTTAGTTAGCGCACTTCGAAACGCAACTTCATCTATCGCCAAGTACCCTGTCAGAGTGGAAAGACAGCTTTCATATCTAAGCGAATGGCAATTTGACGTCTTTCACGTCAAGGGCAAACAGAACTTCATTGCAGATGCCCTCTCCAGGCCAGACGTCTCTCTACAACCACCTTCGCCGTCGCCATTCACTGTCAACTCCGTGACACTCAGTGAACCTGCACTAACGCCAACCCTCCTGCGAACGGAACAACGCAGTGACATTCACATTCAAAGACCAATAGCCCGTCACCCAACCAAGTTCATATGCCGTCTGTGGGAAGGCTTACCAATTGTTTACTTCACGGATACGCAGCCCAACAAGCCAGTTCTGCCGACCAGCCTCCAGAGAAAAGTTTTCGATTCAATTGACTCAATTTCTCACCCGGGAAGTCAAGAGACTGTGCGACTCCGCACAGATCGTTTCTGAGGTCACAGACTTAGGCAGAATGTTAAACGTTGGGTCTTCGAGTGTGCTATTTGTCAGAAGAACAAGATCACACGACACACTCGTTCTAAGTCGCAACATTTTCGAACTACTTCTCGCCTAGCCATCGTTCACATCGACATAGTTCATCTAAAAAGATTCAAGGTTTCAGCTACCTTCTAACTATAATCGATAGATTTACACGGTGGTGGTGGTCGTTGCGAACGAGTACTCTCTTGCAGCTGTGGAGCTGTGGGTGAACGAAGACTGGACGAGGCGTATGTCTCGGCTGCTTTTCAGACATGTTACCGAAATGAAGTCGAAGGCGGGTAGCTTCGTCTTGTGGGTCATCTTGTGCCGGTAGTAGACGTGGGAGCTGACTAGGCAGGCGTAGATCCATGCCATACAAGAGTTGTGACGCAGACGTTTTAATAGATTCGGATTTGACCGCATTTTTCTTGTGCGGGACAATTGTTAGCACTCATAGGTCGGCAAAATCTTGAACCTTTTAACTTTTCAGATGATGTAATTTTTGGCCTCAGTTGATGGGTTCTCACTTGTCCCTTCTCCTTTAAGCCTTCAATTAGCTGATTGTCTGAAAGCGCTTTAGGATCAAGATCCGCCATTGATCTTTCACCTATATTTCGAGACGTTATTTCCAGTCTCATCTTCAGGGTTGACACAATACGCACAGGAGTAAAACACAACTTGTGGCAAATGTGTTTTACTCCTGTTCGTGTCAACCCTGAAGATGAGACTGGAAATAACGTCTCATCGATCAATGAACCTTGATCTAAAGCACTTTCAATCATAGTGAACTTAAGAGAAGTGAAACAACTGATCAATACTGAAAAGTTAAAGGATAGTCTTAGCTATGTAGTCCCACAAGAAAATGCGGTCATCAAACAGAGACAGCACTGAGAAACAAAATAATACATGTTTTAATAGATTCACGAATACGGGAACGCATGGCAAGCAGAACTAAAGGTAGTGCATCGACCCAGTTGCCATTAATGGACGAGGATGCTAAAGCAGCTTTGAGTTCCCTATGCATTCTCTCTACCATACCGTTAGTTTGGGGATGGTAGGCAGTCGTCTGGCGTAAGATGCATCCCATGTACCGCAAGGTGGTTTTGAAACGATCAGATGAGAAGCAAGTTCCTCTGTCCGTGATGACCTCATTGGGAACACCATAATTGGATATCCATGCAGAGATAAAACCGTTAGTTACTTCGTCTGCCGAAATGGTGCCAAGAGATAATGCCGCAGGCCACCGTGTAAATCTATCGATCATAGTTAGAAGGTAGCTGAAACCTTGAACCTTTGTCAGATGAACTATGTCGATGTGAACGATGGCTAGGCGAGAAGTAGTTCGAAAATGTTGCAACTTAGAACGAGTGTGTCGTGTGATCTTGTTTTCTGACAAATAGCACACTCGGAGACCCATCGTTTAACGTTCTGCCTAAGTCTGTGACCCCAAAAACGATCTGTGAGAAGTCGGACAGTCGCTTGGCTTCCTGGGTGAGAAATTGAGTGAATTGAATCGAAAACTTTTCTCTGGAGGCTGGTCGGCAGAACTGGCTTGTTGGGCTGCGTACCCGTGAAGTAAACAATTGGTAAGCCTTCCCAGAGACGGCATATGAACTTGGTTGGGTGACGGGCTATTGATCTTTGAATGTGAATGTCACCGCGTTGTTCAGTTCGCAGGAGAGTTGGCGTTAGTGCAGGTTCACTGAGTGCCACGGAGTTGACAGTGAATGGTGACGGCGAAGGTGGTTGTAGAGAGACGTCTGGCCTGGAGAGGGCATCTGCAATGAAGTTCTGTTTGCCCTTGACGTGAAAGACGTCAAATTGCCATTCGCTTAGACGTGAAAGCTGTCTTTCCACTCTGGCAGGGTACTTGGCGATAGATGAAGTTGCGTTTCGAAGTGCGCTAACTAATGGTGCATGATCTGTGAAAACAACAAATCTGCTACTGCCAATGATGGTGATAAAATGGCGCACTGCGTCGTGGATGGCGAGAAGTTCTGGACCAAAAGTGTCGTACCTTGCTTCTACTGGTTGGAGAGTACGCGAGTCGAAAATGATAGGCTTCCGAACTCCGTCGATCTCTTGTTTCAAAGTGGCTCCAATAGCGAATTCAGAAGCATCTGCCGTGAGTAGAAATGATTTTTGAAAATCTGGATGTGTTAGCATTGTGGCATTTGCTAACGAAATAATGGCGAGTCGAATTAATTCCTCGTCTTCGGATGACCAAGCAATGATGGAATTCTTGCTAAGTCCTTTTCGATTCCGCAGGTGCCTGCACAAAGGGTAAAGTTGTTTTGGAAGGCCCGAAAGGAAATTGCGATAATAGTTTTATACTCCAAGAATTTATTGCAACTCGCTTACAGTCCTCGGTGACTTGATATTATTGATTGAATTCGCCTTTGATGGCAACGGTTGAATACCTTGGGGCGTGATACGATGCCCTAAGAAGTCCACGGATGTAGTTGCAATCTTCGTCTTGAGTCCGTCGTTGGATAAGCGTGAGAGAAAATTTCGTATATGCTTTGCATGAGATTCTAAATCTGGACTGAATATCATAATGTAATCGAGATATGACATACAAAAAGCAGAGTCGTCACGAAGTATGCTGTCCATGAATCTTTGAAATGTCTGTGGAGCACATTTAAGTCAAAAAGGCATGTAAAGATATTCAAAAAGGCCAAATTGAATGATGACTGCAGTTTTTTTATATCTTCTGGTGCTACCGGGATGTGATGGTAGGCTTGTCTGAGGTCAATCACTGAGAAGAAATTGCTGCCGTTGAGTTTTTCAAGTAAAGTGTTAATATTTGGAATAGGATATTCATCAGATTTCATCACTGAATTTAGCTTACGGTAATCTCCGCAGGCTCTGTACGATCCGTTTACTTTGGAGACTAAGTGCAGTGGTGACGCCCATGAACTTTTCGATGGTCTGATGATTCCCTCTTCCAAAAGCCTTGAGAATTCCTCTTGGGCAGCTTCTAGCTTAGCAGGGGTCAGTGGTCTCTTCTTGAGTGCAATAGGTTGTCCTTCTGGGACGACATGGTGCATCGTGTTGGGGATTCGTAGCTCTGACTTGTTAAGATCGAAAAGCGACTTGTATTTTTGAAGAGCTGCTGATATCTCTGCTAAATGATGCACTGGGGTTGGCTGAATGACCTGTAACTCCAAACGCTCGGAGGCAAGTGTCCAAAAGCTTTGCTCAAGTCCGGTGGAGGGGTCGATGATCTTTTGATTGGCAAGATCAACAATGAGCCGAAATTTTAGAAGGAAATCAAGGCCTATTATATTATGTGAGACCTTGGCAATGATGAAGTTGTGGGAAAATTCGCGTCGTAGACCTATGTTGAGTGTGCGGTACCGGCAGCCATAAGTTGGTATGGGCTCGCCTGTAGCTGTTGCGAGAAGAACGCCTAGCGACATCTCGGCCATTGAATCACCATTGAGAACTGAGACTGCTGCACCTGTGTCTACGAAGAACTCTTCGCCAGTTTTGAAATCAAGAAGGTGCAGAAGCTCGTTGGGCTGTTTGGCCGGGTCATGCAAACAAGTAGGCTAGTGATTGCGAACGGCGTTGTCCGTTTGGCTCTCCATGTTAAAAATTCGGCGTGGACGAAAAGAGTCGACAGGGATGTCGGATTGTAGTTGGTTTCTTCCCTGTGCGCCGTTGATGCCGTTGATGCGCAGAAAGTACGGTCTTCTACTTCCTGCGCCAGACGTTTCCCGATCCTGATGCACCCTTGCGCCTGTGGTCTGTTGTCCTTTCCGTCAACTGTGGAAATTGGCACTCATTCGGAAATTCTTCGGAACGACAAAGACAGACTTGGCATGAATAAAAAACTTCTGGTGGTTATAACACCAGTTCTTTGGGGCATATTTATTAAAGGATTGCGGAGATCTCGATCGCCGCCTACCGTTATAATTAGGTTTAGGAATAAATTTGGGTCGAGCATTCACTTGATTTAGCTCGGATTTGGTAATGGCCAATCCTTCTAGAACTTTAGCCATGTTCGCCACTGTCCTCTCTAAAGAGGAGAGTCTATCATCTTGCGGGGGTGAACAAAAGGATGATGGATTCACTTTGGGTTCCAAAACCCTATATTCTAACTCACATCTCTCAGATAAGTCATCTATAGAGAGAGTGTTGGGAAGTTGTCTGGCAAATAGTTTTAATGCTTGTGGAAGATTGTTAATAAAAACAACCTTAGCCTCATGGTCAGAAATGTTGGTTTTATACCAACGTTTCCGTAATTCCCTCAAAATTTCGATGGGGCCAAGGTTTGGCATGTCTAACTGCGCATATTTATTTATTATCTGCTCAGTTTCTGTGGGCCCAAGCAAGGATTCTACTTCGTTTTGTAGGCCCAAAATGGGATTAGGAAGCTTCCTAATGGCCTCAAGCTTAGGATAAATCCGTCGCTGCACTTCAGAAGGTAGTTTAGCACAAACCTTCGACAGTTTTTGATGACTGTCATAATCAGGAAACGGGGAGAAAGCGGAGTCTACGCGCATAAAGAATAGTTCACTATCTCCATCCCAAACAGGAACATCAATATCTAAAATTGGACCTGACATTCTAACAATCTTAAGGGATCTTAAAAGCATAAATTTAAAAGCAATATTAAAAATGTATAAATATATTTTATCGAAACGCTTACCCACAAACAGCTTCCACAGCTGAAGGTCTCCCGCAGTTGGATGAGCGCAGAAAACAGATGACGTAGTTCCTTCACAAAACACATCACAGTAACTGCTTCCAAAAATTGAATATTTCCGCAATTGACCCTGTCGAGTACGTACGCTGCAGTAGGAAAGTTGAACAGAGCATAAACCCAAAAAAAATTCACCAGAAATCCACGAATTTAGAGAAAGACATATACCCAACAAAATTCCCAGAAGACCATGACTTTAAAGAGCATATGTATTCCCAACAAAATTCCTAGATGACCATGACCGGAGTAAAGAAGACGTTAACGCAAATGTTAATCTATTTTTATCCCAAATAAATGAAAAGGAAATTCAATTTTATTTATACCAAAAAAACAGTACAATTCTCAATATCCTGGCGCGGTCGTCAATTTTGTAAACGCACAAGCTTCAAGTAAATGCCGCACGACATTACAAACTCGGTTAAAGTGCTATGGATATAGAATTATTGTTCTGCAATGGGGCCCTTAACAGGGCCGGTCGTGCGTTTTCCGGCAAATGCCGAGAATGTTCCTTCAGTGTGAAGATGTCCTGGAGCCTTGGGTTGACTCGGGCTGTGGTTCCTTCTGTTGTTGCGTTGTAATCTCGATGTGAATACTTCGTTGAAGTTCTGCATTAATTAGCTCGTCTCGCTGGCTGTACAGCAACACGATGTTGCCAATTATTCGTGAAAACAATCCAATAACCAGCGTATGTAATGACAGCCGACAGCACGCACACGTAACGCAAAGCAGAAGGCAAATGCGACAACTGAACTGCATGGTAAATTTACCGTGCTTAAATAGCCATTAAATAGACTACTTGCACACTATTGGTTAACGGCAAGTTTCGGTTTTTTCTCATTGGTGCAACGTAAATAAAATTGAATTTACTTTATGCAATATTTCGGCAATTAATTTGTGTCGTTACACTCTATTAATTACAGTTAAAATTGCAGTTCAAGAAATCTCAATTAAAACTGCTTGAAACTAAAAGAAATTGTTTCTAAAATCACAGTTAATAGAAATATTGTGTAAAAACAAAGTTAGATTATTTGACCTTAAAGAGCACTATATTTGTCAAAACTGAACAACGTTGGGTTGTAACACGGAGCCGCGTGTTACATTATATTACTTAAGAACCAATCAGTTGCAAGGTATAACTCACTCTTGAGCCCACAGTTGCTTGATATCAAATGAAGAGCTACTTAAAGCTAATGCATGTGTAGCACTACGAAGTATACACCGTCTTCATGTCATAGTATACGCGATACTCATGTACACAGTATTTTCATCAGTTACGCACGTCATATATTGATTTACGAATATCATGGACCACAACATCAAGCATAAACTAACAACGTGTTTTTAACAAAACACTCACATTCACTATGATCGAGTCTGTCCAGGAAGCTCTAACGCAAACATGGCGACAACTTTGCAATTTTGACGTTGTTAGTCTCAAAACTTATCAGCACCGCCCAATTTCGCTTTGCACTGTATGATGTAACACTACGGCTAACAATTTGTGTAGCAATAATTAGTCTTTATTTTGCATCATATCATCGATCAAGCAATTAACTAATATATCCCAGTCAAACGACAGCACATTATGGTACTTCTTTGGTTAACCAATGAACAGTTCATGAACCAATTATTCTAATTTGTTTAAAAGCTGCCCTAACCTACTAATCATGCCTCGCAAGGAGGAATATTATAGTTTACTCCGTTTTCAGGGCGGAAATGGATTAACCGACCAAATTTTAGCACCAACATCTCATAAACTGATTCAAAATAATATACGCTTTTCAATTGACTGACAATGAACCAATGAGAAAGCGAGCAATTCATAAACCAAACCAGTGCGACCTTTACCGATATGTCATCATATTCCGTTTCCAAAAAAGCACATTCTGACCTGCTCGTGACCTGCATTTCTATCTACGCCTGCTGTCTTGATTGCGTTTTCATAAACGACAATCACAACAATCTTTATCCTTCTTTACATCAAAGAATACATTCCCAATTCATTAGATTAACAGATTTCTAATAATCATGAAGGCCTTTAAACAGTAATTTACACATCCTGCTTATTCTAATCCATTGGGTTAAATGCGTATACCAAGAATGTCACCATGAATTTGATATTCCTCACTATTCTTTATTTAGAAAAGACATATCGCTGGATAAATGAGGTGGAGGAGTACTCATTTATAGAAAATCTGTATTAAATGCGAAAATTTTACATACTAGTGAATATAATGCTATCATTGATTTTTTATCTAAACAAATCTTTAATCTGATCTTAACCGCGGTTTACAGACCGCCGTATGTTAGTTTATATGATGATCAAACATTTACCAATTCTTTTCAATCTATTTTGGACTGTCCTTGCTATAATGTGGTGGTAGGTGATTTTAATAAGTTACATGACTGTGAAATAATAATTTTTTTTCTAATCATGATCTCAAGCAGATTATAAAGGAATCAACTAGAGGTTCGGAATGCTTAGATCAGATATACTTAGAAATTGAAACTGTGAAATCGCACAGTTATGATGTTGTAAAATATTTCAAATAATTGGATCACAAACAAATTATTTTACAATGGAACATCTTGAGTAGCAAAACACAGAAATTTAATTTTGATAATGCACACGTGCAATGTTCCAGAATCAACTGGAATATTTTTAGAGAGTTAAGCATACTGATTGATTATGAAAGTTTTTATATCATGAACACTGACGAATTTGTTTCTTCTGTTTCAACGTTATTATCTGATATATTTTAGGCATCTACGTTTACGGATATTATACCTAAGCGAATCAGCAGGAAATAATGGAAACTGAGAATTAAACGAGATAATATAATGAAGTATAATCTTATCAATAGTATTAAAATTGAGGTTAGATTTGATTGATAAAGAAATTAATTTATCACTGCTGATAATCAGTCAAAGATCAGAACGAATTATTTTGGCCAAACTGAAGAGTAATCCTAGATTATGATGCAAACTCCTCACAGACTACAGTAAATATAAGGAAACGTTAAAGCTTATATTACCTGTGGATAAAACTGAGTATAAATTTCTCTGTGAATTGGATGAAGTATTTGGCATATTGATATGTAATCCACAGAATGAAAGCACTTTCCTTCGGGAGACCAAGAATCAGGACTTATTATTGACAGTGATGCATTGATAAAATTAATGTTACAAATAAAATCAAAAAACAAAAAGATCACCTTGGTACATCGATTGGTACTTCAATTACCTTTAAATTTTATGAAAGTGCTCTGCAATTTTATAAATAGAATTTAGAAGAATGGGAAATTACCAATCGATATTCTAACGATAGTAGCTAAACCGTTGCCAAAAGTAAGTAAGCCAACGTGCGCCAGTGATTATAGACTAATCTCTATTATCCCTTCGTTTTTGAAGATAATAGAACGATTGATACTAGATCATTTAGAACGTATGTTGCCGGCTGATTTTGATATATGTCAACATGGCTTTACGAAAGATAGATCGACAACTACTAATATGCTCTCTATGTGGAAACATGTAATTACATTAGATGAGAAAAAGTTAGATGCATTAATTTTATTTATAGATATCTCAAAAGCTTTTGACTCTATATCTTTTGATGCTATTTTGAATGCGATTAATTTATTGAATATTGATCCGAATATTTTTAGATTACTTAGATACTATTTATATAATCGAAGAATGAGTATTCAAGTAAACGATTTGATATCAAAATCGAATTTGCTGATGATTTAAAAATAATCTTTCCAATTGATCCAAAAAATGTCGAATTCTCCAAAAATAATGTGACACTAGATTTGTATAATTTAAGTAGATATTTGATAACACTAGGGCTGAGAATAAACAGTAAAAAGACGAGAGCTTTAAAAATAGGTAACAGAACAGAATTTAATTATGTTTATTTTCATGATGCTGTGATTAATGATGTTTTTGAGATTAAACTTATGCAAGATATTAAGGATTTAGGCATAACTATTCAATGTACAGCTTCTGCTGAGAGACATATTGAAAGGATAGTAGGCAGTGCCAAGAACAGATGGGCACTAATAAATAGAAATATCTTATCGAATGACATAAAATTTAAAATGTATATAAAATGGATTAGACCGATACTAGAATATGCTGCCGCTACTTGGAATCCATTAAAAAAGGGTTTGTCCAATATGATAGAAGCTGTACAAAGAAAAGTTGTGAAACAAATTAGTCCTATCTCCTGCACTATATACGCCACTAGATTACAGTTTGTATCACTGCAACCTTTATGGTTTCGGAGGATGTGCTATTGCATAAAAGTTTTCCATTTGAACCAGTGGACTGGTGCCTATATGAATCCTATAAGAAAGAGTCATGAAGTTGGAACTAGATCTGGAGATTTGACAATACCTCCTCCTTTGGTGGGGAATGTTGCGACCAAGTTATTCTCTTTTTCGAAAATTTACAAAATTTACAATCAATTGCCAAAGGGGCTTAGAGAAACGCGTCCATCTAAGATGTCTTTTAAATTTTTATGTACTGAAGTAGAAAAAATCTAAAATTCTGCTGATATTTTTAATTTTGATTATGATAATGCTTTCTCATGGTTGAATAAAAAACAAGGATAATTGTTATCAGCAGCATAACTTCTTGAGATTTTTATTTCCAAGTTTTTTATTATTAAAATTGAAATGTTATGCATTATATTATCATGTTAGTCAACGATACATACAATCAATTGCTAGCCATGGTTCTCATATTTTTGCATAATGTTACACTCGAATGTTTCCTTAATTTTTCTAATTTTGATGATGAATATATTATTCGTTTCGGCCGAACTTTCTGATGTTGTTATTTTGTACAGTACAACTAGTGAGATTTACTTATCTACATGAGACTAATTGCACATATTTATTTGATGTGATATCTTTTTTATATTGTACATTTTCCAATATTATTATTTAATGGAACATGTATGGTTTGAATTCCAATAAAGATATTCTATTCTGTTCTATTCTAATCCACGAAAAATAAAAACGTAAGAGAATAGAATATCTTTATTTGGATTCGAGCCACACATATTCCATCAAATAGACAATACTATTGGAAAATGTACAATATATAAAAGATATCAAATCACATAAATAAGTCCAATTGATCTCATGTAGATAAGTAAATCTCATTATTTATGATATACGATATGTCAACATCAGAAAAATTAGCGTTAATATCACTGTATACTTTATATCAAATTTGATACAGTTATTATGATAAAGGAAACAACGGTCTTTTTAATTAATAGCATTTGTACAATTATTGATTATATAAACAATTATAGATTCATCATCGAAATTCACAGACCTGATAATTGGATAAATTAATGAATAATTCAAGTGTAGCATTATGCAAAAACGACAACCATGACTAGCAATTGATTCTATGTAGTATTGACTAATATGACGATATAATGCATAACATTTCAATTTAATAATATAGAATGTTAGAATAAAAATTTCAATAAGGAATGTTGTTGATCACAATTGTCTTTTACTCAACTACGGGTAAGCATTATCATAATCAAAGTTAAAGCGATCAGTAGGATTGTATTTTTTTCAAATTCAGTACATAAAATTTAAAGGACATCTTAGATAGAGGCAGCTCTCTAAGCCCCTTTGGCAATTGATTGTAATTGTTTTTAAATTTTCGAAAAAGAAAAAAAACTTCCCCGCAGCATATCCCACTAAAGGAAGAGAGACCGCCTAATATCCAAATCTAGTTACAGCTATATTGTAAGAGTGATTTTCGGGGTTGCTATCTACCTACATAGAACTGGTAGCTGCTGTTAAGATCCGTGATTATGATCAAACCACGGCCTTTCCCCAATGGATGATGTGAAAAGGCTAATTCGAATGATCACATATGTATTGTACACAATGTTGCATGGAAAATTCATAGTTAGTCCAAATAAGCCGTGCTCTACACGGCAACAGAACAAAATTCTGTTAAAAAATTGAATGTCTTATACACAATTCACAGTTAAACAAAATTGTCCGTGCTCTAGACGGCAGCAAAACCATCTACTGTCAACACAAATAATGTTCCATTCACAAACGTCTGAATTGTGATGAACAAATGTAACCGATTGAAAATATATGATGATATAAATAAAGTCACTGGTAAATGTTGTCACTGATGATGGGAAGAATAAAATCGTGTAAAAACTTCAATGAAAAAACTTCACAAATAATCCATTGTTTGCTATGGTTTCAACTCATTTAATTATAATAATCCATTTTACTCTGAAATTCTTATACGTAGAATCATATACGAACAGTAAATCACTTAAATACTGTTTGTTGCGAAGAACTAATATATATGCAAGTATGTATTAGGTTTTACGAACCTAGTAACAAATTAGTTCAGTTGTGACCAGAAGGATAAACCAAAGGCAGCATGAACGGAAAGTATAATCTCATGCACATTCGTTTCGTGCTTACTGGCGACTCATCAGTAGGAGCCGGTATTACGCCCTTTAACCACTATATATTTGGTAGAAGAATGTGGAATAATAGGACGGTACAATCTCCTAGACGAATGTGTAAACCGGCAATAGTGAAGCTAACATAATATAAAGCCTACGACAATGCGACTTCAACGCTAAATCACACTTGTAAAAACTGCGAATAATTCAAAGAAGAAGAGTAATTCCACTATGGCACTATAATCCACCGCATGTTCCCTGCGTATCGCGCGCGGGTGTGTATATTTAATAAACAAAACCCTATTAATTACAAATAAAATGGCAGTTCAAGAAATCTCAATTAAAACTGCTTGAAACTAACAGAGATTGTTTCTAAAATCAGAGTTAAGAGAAATATTGTGTAAAAGCAGAGTTAGATGATTTGACTTTAAAGAGCACTATATTTGTCAAAATTGAGCATCGTTGGGTTGTAACGCGGAGCCGCGTGTTACATGGTAATATCTCCTCCTTTGGTGGGGAATGTTGCGAGCAAGTTATTCTCTTTATCAAAATTTACAAAATTTACAATCAATTGCCAAAGGGGCTTAGAGAAACGCCTTCATCTATGATGACTTTTAAATTTTCATCTACTAAACTAGAAAAAGTCTACAATCCTGCTGATATTTTTAATTTTGATTATGACATTACTTTCCCATGGTTGAATAAAAGATTAGGTTAATTGTTATCAGCAGCATAACCTCTTTAGATTCTATCTCCATGTTTTGTATTATTAAAATTGAAATGTAATGCATTATATCATCATGTGAATCAACATTACATACAATCAATTGCTAGTCATGGTTCCCATTTTTTTACATACTGTTACACTCGAATTATACTTTAAATTTTCCTATTTTTGATGATGTAGTCTATCACTCTTTACAGCCGAACTTTCTGATGTTAGTATATTGTACAGTACAACTAGTGAGATATACTTATCTACATGAGACTAATTGCACATTTTTATGTGATGTGATATCTTTTTTATATTGTACATTTTCCAATTTTATTATTTGATGGAACATGTGTGGTTTGAATCCAAATAAAGATATTCTATTCTATTCTAGTCTATATCCGTCTCTACTCTGTTACCAACAATAATTACATATAAGCTGGTTAATTTCTTCTTGGACAACCAAAATTACTGCTTACTCTTCAGACTTTGTAACTTTTTTACAGCAATCTATGCCGGGCGCTATAATGGAAGTAGTTCTAAAAAGGTTGGAACATTTTATGTTCAAATTCTTGTTTTCTAATTTAGTTGTTCTTGTTTAGTTTCCAACATTTAAAATGTTCTTTCTGATATTTGGTGCTTTGTTCGAGCTCTCTAGATACACATATAGTCAACTAGGATAAAGTAATTTACAATATATACTGCTTAAAAGATGGGTGGGCTAAATTAAGGCACGTCAAATATAACTCGATAATTTCTGGATAATTTGCATCAATAAGCACATAAAAATGAATACACACAGTCATGTCATATGCAAATACAGTTAGCCATTTATAGCGCGAATAATTGAATAGACAAAATTTCACATGATAATTATTAAAAAGTCAATCAGGTATACGGCTGAACTACTGTACGATGACCTAGAAAATCTTTTCACTCGACCTATCTGCACTTAAATAATATTTTTCTCATATACCAAATTTGATATCACTTGCGTAAATTTTAATTTTTGACATGTCTACGTGTCTCAAATGCGAAGAGTTTGAGCGCAAGATTGAAGAGCGTAATAATATTAACATTAGTGATTCAGATTACTATTTTTGAATGTCAACTTCGATGGCTAATTAAAAATATATTCGACCTAGATAATTCGCAAATACTCGGCCAGTTACGGACATGGAATTAAAGAAGCACTCTTTAAATTAAATGAAGACTGCTTCATTCTTATTTTACAACCGCGCTAGTTATAAAATCAAGTATAGCTACGTAAGTTTAGATAATTTTAGATGTACATATGGAATGGGTTTAAGGTGCAAAAATATATTTCATAATAAAGAGGATTACCGACCCATTCAATATGCTTGCCTTGGATAAGATGGCGTTGCTTGATAAAGCAAAGTAAAACTAGACTTGGTTCAGAAGATACATAGGAGACATATCTATTTAATTCATTTGAGTTCCTGCTTAATAAAATTCAGAAGAGGTATCTGTAGAAATAGCCATATTTGAGACTAAGAATGCACAATGTGTCCTAAATAGGGCTGGAATGAATTCAAAAGAAAGTGCTCGTAGAAGCGCCCGTATTAGGATAAAGCAGTCAGCACAATGATGGAGGCAGATGGCGAGTCGCAGAAGTGAACGTAAAATAATATTTATTTATAATTTTGTTTTGCTAAATCGATGCTCATTATACGAGCAAAATCCTATAAATAATTGATTAAAAATAAAGCATGCATTTGCAGATAACAAAATGTCTTCTGACTGATTGGTAATTTTAGTTAGAGGATTGACTGCAAAAATGAACAACTTGACTGCGGAAATAGAGATAAATAAGTCTCGAATGGATGATACATTAATAAAAAATTCTGAGGGAATCCGCATAAACGACCCAACCAATATAGATGGTAACAACAATGGCGACTGCGCCTTTGAGGAAGCAGAAATAAATATGTCGGTGTTTTCATTCGAATCGACGAGTTTTTTCCAACCGTCATCAGGATTTAAGCCAATGATTGCACCTTTAGATTTGAAAAGGCTACAGTTGCGGTTCGAAAAATTTGAAGCATCAGTCCAAGCACAAGAATTTACATTAGAAGCATCTATTGTGCGCGTGGCTGTCCAGGAGTACGGTGACCAGGCAATAGCAGTCCAATTGGAATTACCGGTCGACCTCACGTATGAAGGATACAAAAACGAGTGTTGGATCATTTCCGAGCCAGGTCTCAGGAGCTGTTTTCAGATTGTAGTCTCAAACCATTACTAGGTGAGATGCCTATTGATACCATGGCATGCATCAAACGGTGGTTCTCCAAGCTAACTGAGTCTCTATCCGTGCTGCAAATGTATGAGATCATCATGTTTATACTGCTGGATACTACCAGACACGGCGAAATAGCCAGCGCACAGGGAGGCGTGGAAGAAAGTATTCAGGCTCTTCAAAGTTCAGCCATGATGGCAAAAAAGGTGACAGCTGGGACTTCACGCTTGGGTCCGATTACAACATCTGGCGGAACGACATACCTTTCTGGAATTCTTGGCGGCATAAAAAGCAAATCTGCGGCAGACGACAACAGCTAGTGGCATTGAAGCAAAGTCTATATACAAGGAAACCAGCTTCGACGAATACATCGTCTAAGGGAGAGCAAAACCAGCATATTGCTCATAAAGAACGGCCAGTTTAATGGGGAAATAGGGTCCACCATTTCACCAAAGATGGTAATTCAGATCATGCCAAAAATGTTAATATTTTAGAGGCTCAGATTTATAGATCGAGAGAAGAACAACAGAGCAGCCAAACAAGTGTTCAGAATCAGATGTTCTTCGACCAAATAGAAGTATGAGAACCGTTGCCACATGTAAGGATATTTATTAAAGTTAAATTTTTAGAACTCTTCAACGGAAAGCTATTAATAGTGCTAATGGAAACTGGAGCTGATTTGTCAGTATTACCAATGACTTGGCCATTAAATAACGTACAACCTACGGGATCAAATTTGTGTCAGGCATCGGGGCGTCGATGGTGGCTGTAGGCGAATGGGACACGAAATTATTAATAAATGAAAATATCTACCATATGTCTTTTTTTTGTAGGTAATACGCAGACACCCTTATTGGGACTGGATTTCATTAGAAAATGGTTTAAGACGATAGAATGTCAAAATAACCGTATATGCATATCGGGTCCTGAAAGAATAAATTCATTAAAGTCTATATGTCCTCTAAGGTGCAGGAGGAGACCAGTGGTCTGCCCTGGAGTGTAAAAAATTTCAAACCCAATACAAAATTATATTGCAACTGCCTGATTGTAGTTAATGTCCAGGGCCGACGGTCGACCAGTTTATACTATGGCTAGAACTAAATGAAGGTTACGAACCACCAAAAGTATATGGTGCTCCAAAGAAATTAGCAGCAGCGACTTGAGCAACTCAAGAGATGATAGAGGTCGGCGTTCTTGAACCATCATCATCTGTTTTCTGAACTCCAACAGTTTAGGTTACGAGAAGAGATGGTTCGCTCCGACCGGCGGCTGATTTCCAGCAATTGAAATCGATAACTACACCTGATCCGTATCCCATGTCGGCTCTGCGTGATCTGTTCCTACAGCTATCAGAGGCAAATAGTTTATCTTGCTTGATCTTAAACAGGAATTTTGGCAAATTGGCGTGCGGCTCGAAGACCGATGAAAGTTAGCGGTGCATGTAACCCAAGGTCATTTCCAATTCACTCTGGTATCATTTGGTATTGAAAACCCACCTAAAGTGTTCAAAAGAATGATGGATTCATTCGTGTGTGACTTACCTTGTAAAATATTTACGTGGACGGTGTTATTATATGGCACACTAATAAACACGAATTACGTATTAAGCGGCAGAAAATGGTCGCCAAAGCTGTAGAAAGGCGTTTACATTTTAATTCACACAATATTCAGGTTGGTCGGCAGGTGCGGTCCCTGGGTTACTCAGTCTCAGCGAAGGGATGTATGCCCTTAAATTCAAATGTACAATCTATCAAAGACTATCTGGTGCCCACTACTGGAAAACAATTGCGCCTGTTTATTGGTATGGTGAATTTCTATAGACCATATCTCGCAGAGATGGCGGTTAAGCAACAACGGAGGAGGCTCAATAAGCGTTTATTCTATGCAAGCAGAAATATATAGAAGCCACTAATTTGACTTTCCCGGTAGGTACTCTGTCAAACGTTACAGACGCGTGAGGTATTGGGATAGGAGCGGTGTTACAAGCGGGGGATCTCCAGCGCAATATATATGGCGCACACTTACTAAGGCGGAACCAAACTATACCGTCATAGAAAAGAAATTACTTTCCGTAAAATGGCCACTACGAAAGGTTAGGTATTTTGTCATCGGTGCACATATAGACGTCTTTACCGAACACACAGCACTAGAGCATTGGATATCACCGGTTATTGAGAAGAAACGGATGCACCGAGCCATTAAAGAGCTCGATGAATACGATTTATCAATTCATTATTGTCGATATGGAGAATGCGGCAGCCGATGCGCTTAGCAGAATTCCGCTGTACGGATTTCGCCATTTACCAAAGTCTCTGAAGAACAGGAAATTGATGCCACATGCCAAGCAATAGTCAATTAGTTAAAAAAGGACACAGAGTGTCCTTACCATAAAATAAAATTGAGCCTAAAAACGGCCTATTGGTGTAAAAAGTATGACAAAAAGTGCAATGGTTTGTGCCAAAGTCTAAAAGAACAGAATTGATGTCCGTTTGGCA
Organism: Eudiplozoon nipponicum; assembly: GCA_029291075.1. Classification (NCBI taxonomy): domain Eukaryota; kingdom Metazoa; phylum Platyhelminthes; class Monogenea; order Mazocraeidea; family Diplozoidae; genus Eudiplozoon; species Eudiplozoon nipponicum. Next base: position 76,794 of record JAQBSW010001931.1, on the reverse strand, counting down.
TGAATCGATGAGACAACCCGGCGCCAGGCGACACATTGAGACATTGCAGTCGCGATTGTATTGGCCCGGCATGTCCAAAGAAATTCGTAGCTATTGTTAACAGTGCACAACATGTCAACATTGCAAGCCACAAAATAGAGAAAAGGTCACACCGATTGCTTTTAATGTCACTGCTCGGAACCAGTTTCTGCATATTGATCTGGTTAATTTCACTGCCGGTAGATCGTGGCAGGGTAACCTATGCGTTTTGAATGGTTGATAAATTTACTTCATGGTTCAAGTTTTTACCACTGAAGAAAATTACAACAGAGAATATTATAAATTGCTTAGAATAGCAATGTATCAACACAATGGTGCAACACAAGATATTGTTATAGACCAAGGTGCGCAGTTCGAGTCAAGAGATTTTAATCAGTGATGCAAAGACCTTGATGTAAAACACTTCCGTGCAGCTACTTATCACCCGTATACTAACGTGACGTCTAAGCGAGCACGCCGGAAGATTAAAGATGTATTGCAATATTGGTGCCACGAGAGCCCGGGAAGTTTGAGAGACAAATTACGTCAAAAGCTACAGGATTCGCTCCAACAGCCACGGTCTATAGAGGTATATAATACTGTCAGGTGAACACATAATCAAAGGATCACATGAGCGTTACACCAGAGAGGATATTCAGGCTGCAGGCTGTCAATGATGGGCCGTATCGCGTGAAAAGGGTGAACTCAGAACACAATGCAGTTGTTGATAATATTATCGGTAGACCACGAACTGTCACTCTTGATCGTTAATGCAAGGTGCCAATGCTGATTCCCGAAGGGAGAGATGCAGCAATAACCACATTTGAGACTAGAAATGCATCAAGGGTCCTAAATAGAGCTGGAATGAATTTAAAAGAAGGTCCTCGCAGAAGCGCCCGTATTATGATGAAGCAGTCAGCATAACAATAGAATCAGTGTTCGAGCCGCAGAAGTTAACATAAAATAAGAAATATTAGTAATTTGTTTTACTAAATCGATGCTCTTTATACAAGCGAAATCCTCTATATAATTGATTAAAAATAAAGCATGTGTGTGAAGATAACAAAATGGCTTCTGATGGATTCGAAAACCTAATTAGAGGATTGACTGCACAAATGAACAACTTAACTGTGGAAATATGGATAATAATAATTATTATTTGTATTACTAATAAAATAATAAATATAAAAATAAATTCTGAAGGAATCTGCATAAACGACCGAACCAATATATGTGGAAACAATAGTATCAAACTTAAATAACTCTGCAGATGTCTGTTCTGTTACGCTTGGGAAGTCATCTATCATCTACCATTAATGTTAAATGAAGTTCAAATTATTTCGATATATACTTAGTAAGAGGTAGAAACTAGTACACTCATGACCAAGTTACCAGCCACAATTATTGGAAGCTGCAATAAACGTTCTTTAAAAAATTCAAGTGAACAAATAACCTCGAAGTATTTGAAATTTTGTGCCATAATCAAGTGTCATACTTTAAGGCCGTTTGTAGTAGTGAAGCTACAAAAAGTATAATGTCTTGTTGACTCAGATTATAATTGTGCAGATGCCAAGCTGGCTGAGTGACTGACTGAAAATTATTATGACAATTGTATCGGCTTAATTTCGAATGTAAAAGTTTACTCATTTTTCTTTTTACATATGTATAGACTTTATGTATTAATTTATTGATATCACATAAAAGATATTCGAATATAATTTACTGTGAGCTACTAAGTTAATATTGCCATAGAAATTCCGGCTTGACGACCGGCGGGCTCAAGCTAGTCGACCCGGGATTGGTAGCATGAACCTTGCCGGGCCATAAAGGGACAGCCATCATCCCGTTTCATGTGAAGCCTCGAGTTTGGTCTAACTGCACTTTAAATTTTTGTCAAATGTGTAGTGACGGACGTGAAGGGCAAGTTTTGGCTGCTGAAGGAAACTCTGGCCACTGGCATCTGGGCAGACAGTGCTCATCAGCCTTGGTTGGCAGACTATCTAAGAGAAGGAAAACTCAGAATAAAAACCATCACTAGTAATGGGCGACCTTGTGTTCTTTTACAGTCCACATATAACCATGACAAGTACAACTTACAATAATTACATACTGCATCGGCCGTCGCGCAGTATAAAAAGGGTCGCTTTATCTGCGGAGTATTGCAGGGTGGATAAGCGAAAACAGTGCCGCGTGTTACAATATAAATCTTTCTTATTGTATTCATATAGGTACCATTTCACGGGTTGAAGTTGAAAACTTTTATGCAATAGCAAAACCTGCGAAGATTCCAATGATACAAATTGTAATCCACTGGTGTATATAGTGCAGGAGACAGGGCTTATATATTTGACAACTTTTCTTTGTATAGCTTCTAGCTTATTTGATAATCCCTTTTTTAGTGGCTTTTAAGTAGCGACAGCATTTTATAGTATCGGCCTAATCCAAAATAGGTACTTTTTTAATTTTATATCGTTCTTAAGCACTAGAAATTATTCTGAATATCTGCATCTTTTCTGGTACTCTTATTCATCACGGCATCAACCGGCGAATTTCACCATGGCTCTCTAAAGAAGAATCAACAGAACTGTTTACCCTGCTGTCTTGTTCCTAACGTTTCACAGCATTTTAGATATGGCGGTAGACATAGTACACAAGAATCGCAGGAACGATTCTATTTAGAGTCGTAGCTTTTTACTACAAAAAAGACGTATATTATGCTATTGCATAGCTGAAAGTACGCATCAGCAGCATGTAATGGGTTTTTACTCCATCCTATCCGAGCATTACAAATTTCTTTGTATCCGTATATAAATCGCGTTACTTGTTTAAAGAAATTTTAAATTGCGGGTAATATTCTAAAGCATTGCTAATTAAAGATGGTTAATTTTTAACCATATTTTGTCATATTATATAATAATTTACAATATATACTGCAACGTAATATATTATAATAACGGTGACAGTTTATTGGAATATTTGATGACCATTTTAGATGTAGTTTCAGAGACATTTTTGATAAGATAGTCTAATTGATGTAACTCAAAAAATGTGTGATGAATCTTTTAAGGAAGAAAATTTTGATCTAGGTGATATATTCTGGGCGAAAGTCGGATCTCATCCTTGGTGGCCATGTATGATATATTATAGCCCTGATGGAAATTGTTTCTTGCGCGCTCAAGGTATGTTTGTATCTGTAATTGTGTTTTAATTCTGCTTATTCTAAATTTTGTCATTCAACTTTATCGAAGCCTTAATTGATTGTGTATAATTCTTCTTATAATAATATACATTTTAAATGGATAAATTGGAATGTTCTACCTCGTTAATATTTCTTTTCTATATATATATATATATATATATATATATATATATATATATATATATATATATATATATATATATATATATATAGTGATAAATTAACTGATAGGACCTTATTGACATACTCAAGTCATCATATGCTTAAGACCCGCTATATATCTGGTCAGCAAATGTGATGCAGTGGTGCAATGATATTGTTGCAGTCTCGTTATAGTCTTCGTAAATTCTTCTTTATATCTAACTCACTAGATATAATATCCAAACTGTGTTAATACCGAAACTCTTTTGGAGATAGGTTAGATTTCATCAAAATTGTGAGTAGCCATTTATGAACACTTGATGCTCTTGTAAAGCGTTGAGATTACATCAACTGTTGCCAGTATATTAAGTTAGAGATATTCCGCCTTAGTTAATATGTTTATGGTCTTTTATTGCTTGTGTGGGTCTAAGTGCTGATTGCGCATTTCGAGGATGAGTCTTACGTATTGCAAATAGAATAAGCCTGAAATCCGCTGCATTTGTGTTATGAAGCTTTTCATAAACTTATGAAAAAGATTTTTAAATAAACCTCGCAGACTTTATTTAATTTTCGCCTGTTTGAGGACTGATTTCTAGGAATAGTAAGTCTTCAGGGAGTAGCCCGTTCTAACCGCCTTTAAAAGACTGATTTAGTTGTGTTTTTCTTTAGTTAGATGGTTTGGATTATGCGTTTAGCGATTTTGAATTATTTAATATTTTGTAGCGATTTTTTCAGCTCATATTGTTGAACATGAGTAGTTTTGAGGTGTCATAGGCATTTCTTCCATTTTTGTTTCATTATTTATTTGGATGAAAAATATGTTAAATAAAAGAGTTCTTGATTAAAAACCTTTAGAATTGGAGCATTAATGGATATTATGAGACACATCGTTCCGTCTAATGTGATGAATGTTTGTGTGGGAATTTTTAAGAATGCTTTCTAATGCTCCAGTGCAAACGTTTGTGAGAATGGATTATTAATAATAGCGGGTAATAATTTAATAACAAAATCTCAGATATATTTAGAAATTTTATAATGTCGTCGTTATTTGCTAGTGCTATGAAGAGGTTGCTACGTTTCAAGCTGCTGCCAACTCATTAGCAATATGAGGCCACTGTTGTTTTTCATTTTTTACATACCTGGCAGAAAACTGCAAAACATACGAAACAAGGTTTAATATTATCTTAGTTTCGCAGCAGAAGAGCTTTGGTGTTCGTATAAATGTCTACAAATTCTTTTTTTCTCCTAGGAGGACAAGCGAAGGCTTTAGCTTTTCTTGAATAGCATTCTAGATAGTTTTGTGGTAAACGATTTACTCTTATTACAGTTTAGGCGTCCGTGTAATCTATGTGTACATGTGTATGCTTTCAGTACATTGACACTCGAAAGGAATATAGGCGGACGCATGTAGCAAAATTTAAATAGGATTCCAAATAACTAAAAGTCTATGATCAGCTCCACTGATTGTATCAGTGGAATGTCCATAGTACGCTATTGTGTCCATGACGACCACCGTTTGCTCACAATATTATTGCCGATCTGAATACGATTTCATTTCACCGTATCTTATGTTTGGCTTACATCACTAAGCAATGTGGCAAGGTGCCACTTGCGTAGTTCACTACGACTAGGTTAGTGCTAAGAGCAGATCGGAGAGCCTGATGCCGTTGTCACAGACATTTTCAGTCAGGATCCAGCTTCCTACAGCTTCGTTTCCGGCTCAGTTTTGACCTAATTTGGCGTTGAAATCACTGGTTATCTCTAGGATGTGAGATTGTTGTCCAAGACCGGGGTCCAAATCTGATAAATTTTAAACGAAATAATAGTTTGAATTAGCATAATGGTTGGAAGTTGGCGCGTGCACGCCTACGACTCCAAAAACGTGGTAACCTACGTGGAACTCAGCATATATCTAACGATTTTATGGCTCTACAACCAAGCAAGGTCTATTCCAACACTTGCTAGTATAAAGGACTGGAACGCGTGCTAGGTCAGAATGAGACACTGTGCATTGCTTTAAGTAATCCCGGTTTCGTAAAGGTTGATCACGTGGACGTTCTGATTGTGAAATTTGTTAGCTGTAAAGGACTGAATATCTCTCAAGGCAAGAGCCCTCACATACAAGAAATTAAAATTGAAGGTGCGTATTTTAGTCGGTTCTAGTTCATTACAATGGAGAGCGTCGCTAGTAAACTTACTTTCCTATAACTGAAGACTGGTATATTTGAGCATGAAATCTTGTACACGTTTATTGATAAATAATACTGTAGATCGACATGAATGGTGTTTCTTCTTTGATGGTAAAGTAAAATATGCTACCTTATAGGACAAATAATTTTATTTGCATTGATTGCGCGTGTTTAAGCCGGTTTATCTTTCTGTTTTATGCGAGAAATGAAACGTTATGATAAATTTTATTCATTTCTGGTAGCGCACTCATTTTTTATTTGAACCTTTTAAAAAATGGTTTAATTCATTTTTCAGGATAACCATTCGACATTGCACCACTTTGAATTGGGTACACATGAACTATATTCTCTGTTATATTTTGTTCGTTAGGTCACCGGTCATCTAAGTTCAAGGCAGTCAAATCTATATCATCTGTTGTCATCAGGAATAAGTAGACTCGTGGTCTTTTACAGATAACTGATTTTAAAGATTTTGGCATCGATATATCAATTATTTTATTAGTATTTTTAATGCATCGTCTTCGTGTTTGTCTTAATTAATTCGCAAGACTTAAACTCCAGATTGGTCAGGTTGCAATGTGTTGATAAAAGCAGAAAACTTTTGCTAAATTACATTTAAATAGCATAAAGCTACTATACTATGCATAACATTTTTATTTATGCTAATTTATTCGTTTCAACGTGTCATATATGTGCTCCTTTAATAGCTTATCGATGTAAGGCAAATAGTTTTTTTTTCGTTGTAGCTTTGATGTTTTTGTGACAATTGCTCAATCTGGAAATGATTTCGTTACCGCGACTTGTTTTAAGAACGAGAATAATAACATCAATATAGGGTATATAAAAAATTTAATGGTTTCTTACATGAGTACCATGCGTGCCGCGAATGAAAACCTGTCACCATCCGGAGGTTGGAGGACATAATGTGGCGAAATACCTTACAATATGTCTGAAGGTTGAGTTAATTAAGAATGAAGCTATCCAGCAGTTGTGCGCCTTTATCGTTGTGTAATGAGCTTAAGGTGGTTCTGCCATCTGGATAAAATTCCGCGTTGCTTAAGCGTCTAACTTTAGCATTCATGTCACCCATAACGAAGATTATATCTGAACCTCTTGGTATACTCAGTAGGGAACTTTGGTTGGAATAGGTGTCCATTTTGTCATGTGTGGGGCAATCGGTGCGAGCTTATGTTGATTCAATAAAATGGCAATGTTGATTATTGTTTCTGCCATTGAGTTAGTAGACGTCTCTAAGTGTCGCGCAGTATGCTGTTTATAGGTATACATTTAGCGAAATAAACAATAGTTAATGAGCTAAGAAAAATACTTATATATATATATATATTGTTTTGATTTAGAAAATTTCGTAGTACAAGAAGGTAAAGGTAAGAATAGTGTAGCCAGTTACATCCTATATACGCGTTAATAGCTTCAACCATTTGGTTCCACGTTGGTTTCTCAAACCGGCAAATAGGGCATCGGTATTTTCCATAGCAAACGAGCTCAAGTTTGCTTAATTAAATATATCCCTGTAAATAGCAAACTTTGTGCAACATTTTAAAATACATCAATTATATTCAATGCAAAAATCCGTGATCAGCTTTGCCTTTTCGTTGTGTCTACATATGCCCATACCGATTGCAACTCAGACGAAAGCAAGCAAGCTTTTTACTCCGCACTAAGCTCCGTACTATGTAGAGCATGCTATTTAGATATAGTCAGGGTTGTGGGTGATATAAATGCTCAATTTGGGCGCATAAGTAACGCAGAATTGCATTTAGGTTGAAGATACACTTTGAGCTCGAAGCGCAGCGACTATGGTGAACGACATTTCGATAGCTACACGGAACAGATTATATTTAAGTAGTACAAACTTCAGACGTTGTGTCACATGGCGTCCTTTAGCTCCCGGACAACGGTGGACTCAAATAGATTATATAGTAATTAATTATAACTGGTTTGGTTGCATCCAATATTGTTGTTCTATTTGGAACAGTTTGGTTGACTCGAACCATGCACTTATCCTTTGTAGATTTGCACGAAAATTTTCCGTGAAAATAAATAAGAATAAACCCAAAATAGAAGAAAGCAAACTCGAACAATCGTCCATCCGATAAAATATGAAGATATTGTGAAGTCAAGGCCTACTTTTCTTGATGGCGAGAATTTGAATTTAATTTGGTCAAAGATAAGTTCCACTATTCACAATGCATGTACTACTGTTTTTGGCATTGCAGGCCCTCGTAGAAATAATAATTGGTTCTCCGTAAAATCTATGGAGAGAGTCGAAACAAGGCACCAAATTTCACCTGACTCGTCTCATAATAATAATCGTAGCATTGTAAGACACCAACTTAGGAGCATTCTACAAATCGATATCGAATAATTTTGGACCAGCAAGGCTGAAGAAATGGAAGAAGCGTTCGCGTCAGGTAGTAGTCGCTGTTTAAAAGTTAGTGGAGCTATAAATAATAGTAACAACCATATAAAACCGATTAAATAACTTGTCTTAAAAGGTGGGCTGAACACTTCCGTGATTAATTTTCTTGAGCACCTACGTACGTTCCGATTTCCGAAAGCACGTCTTTATCAACAGTGTGGAATGTTTATCTCGAAGAACCACTAGAAATAGGAATACGGGATGCAATCCTATCTCTTAAATGTCACAAAGTCGCAGGCCCTGATGATTTGCTCTCGGGATTATTTAAGAGTGGCGGTGATATAATTTTGGGAGCGTTTACTAATCTTTTTCGTTCTATATGGAATAAGGAGACTACCACTTGATTACGCGGGTAATAGCTGTACACGGGCAGTTACACAAAGATCCGATATTTCACATTTTACAATTTTGTTTTGTCTTTGATCGGGTTGACTCATTTTTACTTCAACTGGAAATGCGGTTCTATCACATCTTTGTTTACTGGCGACGTTTCGGTGCCTACTTTCCAGCACCATCATCAGGCAACACAACACTGATCACAATAGCAGATTTAAGCAAATGTGGTAACCTCGTTCCAAAACCATTCTATTTATATATATTTGACTCAACTCTATTTTAATCATAGGATTTGTCTCAGTAACTAAACTCAATATATAACTTTTTATAATTAGCAGACCAATCATTACCTCACCTATACATCATCTCATCTCGTATGCAGAATATTTTAGGGGAGAGAGACAGTATCGAACCTTTTGTTATTTGTTATAACTGTTTTGCTACTATGTCACGGTAATCAAAATTTAAAAATGCTAAAACTAAAACCTTGACTATCATATACTGTATTTTATTTAAAGCCGGGAACTCTAATGTATACAATGGTGTGTGAGGTATTGCGCACATAGCAACAAATTAGTTCAAATATGGAGCAGCAAGTTACGTAGATGGATGGAGAGTGAATGTTATAGCGACGCTTAGGTGAACGATTAAAGAGAGAAAGATAGAGATAGTCTGGACAACTGACGTTTTTCAAAAAAACTAATCGTAAGCACAATGCGAAGTTAATCAACTATTGGAAATAATTGCATAAGAATATTTGCTCATATGACTAAAATAATTCATTATATCTATATACATATATATCTAAATATAATATCGTAACACCTTTATATATATATATATATATATATATATCGAGAAAAAGGACCATTGATAATTATTAAACATGAATAATTTCTATTCTTATTATATATTTATTTATTACGTTAGTCACACCTTATATCAATATATAAAATACATGTCAATATGTATAAAAACATATATATGAATATAAGCAACAGTATGAGACCAACATCCTATATATATATATATATATATATATATATATATATATATATATATATATATATATATGTACATTAGTAATAAATATTTATTAGGTTATGCACCCTTATATTAATCTGTAAAATACATATCAATATGTATAAACATATATATATATATATATATATATATATATATATATATATATATATACGTTTGCATATTTCTAATAAATTATTAATTTACTCTTTTCTTACTGTTTTTATTTACCAATTAATCAAATTGTATATTTATTTATTCACACCTTATATAAATATATAAAATACATATAAATATGTATAAAAACATATATATATATATATATATATATATATATATATATATATAAATATAAGCAACAGTGTGAGTTAAATGTCTTATATATATATATATATATATATATATATATATATATATATATATATAGATATATATATATACATTAGTAATAAATATTTATTAGGTTATGCACCCTTATATTAATCTGTAAAATACATATCAATATGTATACAAAACATATATATATATATATATATATATATATATATATATATACATATAGATATATATATGTACATTAGTAATAAATATTTATTAGGTTATGCACCCTTATATAATCTGTAAAATACATATCAATATGTATACAAACATATATATATATATATATATATATATATATATATATACGTTTGCATATTTCTAATAAATTATTATTTTACTCTTTTCTTACTGTTTTTTTTATTTACCAATTAATCAAATTGTATATTTATTTATTCACACCTTATATAAATATATAAAATACATATAAATATGTATAAAAATATATATATATATATATATATATATATATATATATATAAATATGCAACAGTGTGAGTTAAATGTCTTATATATATATATATATATATATATATATACATATAGATATATATATGTACATTAGTAATAAATATTTATTAGGTTATGCACCCTTATATTAATCTGTAAAATACATATCAATATGTATACATAAACATATATATATATATATATATATATATATATATATATATATATACATATACATATATATATATATACATTGTACCCTTTTTATGTGCAAAAACAAAAAGAAATTTTATCAGATATAAGAAAATTTTCTTTCGCATGGTCTTCTCAAATATCTACTCATGAACATATCTTTATATATAAATTGGAAAGCAAAACAAGATAGAAATATGTGAACAAAGAGAGTGTGAAAAATAGAAACCAATCAAATTGCGTGCGTCACATCCAGTTCAAGCTCAATGCTTGTACGTGCTTCTTCTGCTTACATAAATCCGGCTGCAATTTGTTTATCCATAAGGCTTCGTATGTGGCTAGCTCCCTTTTGTTTCTGCATTTAGTAATTACTTTGAATGCTACGTCTGGAGAACATACGTGCGTTGTTTCGATGATGTGTTGCGCAATAGCAGACGTGTATTCACCATTTGATTTAAAACAGGCGTTCAAGTTGCAATGTTCTCTCATTCGAGTAATTAACCGTCTGGTCGATCGGCCTACGTAAGTTGATCGACAACTTGCGCATGTATATTGGTAAATAATATTTGATATCGACATTAACGGCTGTTTCTCTTTGATTGCTGGTAAAGGCAAGTGTGTTACCCTAAATAACACTCGTAGTTTGGCTGCATTAAATGTGCGTGTCAATGCTGCTTCAACTTTCTTTTGTGCCATTCGGGAAACTGCATCCCCCTTAAATGGGATGTTTAGGTAGATGGTTTTCTTTTCTGGCCCATAGTACGTCTGTTTCTGGTTAACTCCCCTTTTAATAATTGATTCAATTAATTGTCTGGGATAGCCATTAGACATTAAATCGTTAATTGCCTTATTATATTCATTTTCTTTAGAATCTTGACTAACCAACCTGTCAATTCTTGAGAAGCAACCACGAACTGTTGATAATTTATATTGAAATGGCACAAAACTGCTGTAATGCAAATACTGTGCAGACCATGTTGGTTTATGGTAAATTGTTCTGTTTAATTTACCATTAGTTTCTTTCTTTAACAGTACATCAAGGAAAGGCAGACAGTCATCTTTCTCGTGCTCTGACGTGAAACCGATATTCTTATGTGCTTTGTTGAAACTTTGAAGCAATGTTCGTGATTGCGACCTGTTTTTAAGTACAAGAAATATATCATCCACGTACCGTATATATTGAGCACATTTACTTATGTCACTCTTTAATGATGTATTTTCTAGGTGCCCTAGAAAAATCTCAGCCAACACTGGAGATAAGGGGCTTCCCATTGCGACACCATCAGTCTGTTTGTAGATTTTTCCATTAAAACGAAATCGTACGTCTTTCGTGCATAATAAGATAAGCTTGCGTAGAGTTTGACCTGGCACCGGCGATGGTAATATATCGTGTTCTACCGCTTTGACTATAATGTCAATGGTTTCATCAATTGGAACATTTGTAAACAAAGACGTAACATCAAAAGATACCATAATCTTGTTTTTAACATTTATGTCTTGAATTTTGTTTACAAACTCAAACGAATCGGCAACCGAATAATTACCTAGTAGTTTACGTAATGGTTCAAGTAAACGAACTAGCCATTTAGCTAGTGCATGAAACGGAGAATTTACCATTGATAAAATTGGCCTCATAGGACAACCGCTTTTGTGTGTTTTTGGTAATCCGTACATTATTGGTGTAGATGATCCAACTGGCTTGAGCTTCTGTGCAGTGGCCTCATCAATAAATCCGGCATCTGTCAAAATCTTAATTTCATTAATTACTTTGCGCTCCACCTTGTCTATTTCATCTGATTTATCGTCTAGACGTGTGAATTTTGTATTGTCATTTAAAATTTCTTTTTGTTTTTGCACATAAAAAGGGTACAATGAATTTTATTAAAGCTCGCATTTCAAAAGAATATATATATACGTTTGCATATTTCTAATAAATTATTATTTTACTCTTTTCTTACTGTTTTTTTATTTACCAATTAATCAAATTGTATATTTATTTATTCACACCTTATATAAATATATAAAATACATATAAATATGTATAAAAACATATATATATATATATATATATAAATATAAGCAACAGTGTGAGTTAAATGTCTATATATATATATATATATATTTATATATATATATATATATAGATATATATATATATATATATATATATATATATATATATATAGTTAGCATCTTAAATAAATATATAATTTTAGTGGTAATGTCTAAAATGATTAATGTCCGTATATATGTATATATATATATATATTATGTGTATAGAATAAACCTATCAATATACCGATAGGCCTATCTTTATATCCGTCTATCTATCACATTTTGGTTTCCTCTTAAAAGGATACATGGTAGCTATTAACCATGAATATCTTCTCTAGGACTAACGTATTATTCATTTATTAAGATATTCCTACCTTACATAAATATATAAAATATAAGCAACAATGTAAGTCCAATGTGTCTTATCTAATGTTCTATCTACTAACCCTTGCTAAATAGGTACTTATGAACCGGTCAGATTATGAATTGAAAGTGTATGAACAATTAAATAATTTTGAGGTCTATAATAAAATAAATAAAGATCCATCTAATAAGTTACAAGGACAAGTTAAGACTATAATTAATAGAATGATTGAGTCGAAGGAATTAGAAACAGGACTTGGGAATTCCTTAATGCAACGTGACACAGTCCCTCCGAGAGTTTATGGTCTAGTGAAGATTCATAAACAGGGGAATCCACTTAGATTAATCGTTAATGTACAAAACTCACCAACGTATAGATTGTCGAAATTTATATGCAACAGAATTAGAAAATATACTTATTTCCTAGATTATACTTTAAAGAATACATATCATTTTATTGACATTATTAGTAGATATAACTTGAATGATAATGATAGAATGGCTAGCCTGGACGTTGTATCGATGTATACTAATGTCCCGGTACAAGCAGCATTAGAAAGTGTGAAGCGTTGTTTAAACGAACATTGGTTGCGCGGGTGGTGATAACAATTATTATAATCAAGGTTGCGGTCTTGATATAAACACCTGACCCATTAATTACTTACATATGTCAGTATAAACTAAGAATTGTATAGTGTAGAAAAGGCAATTCATCCAGTAGACCGGTTTCGTCCTTATTGGGAACTCATCAAGTACTGGCCAGAATTTGCCGCGGACAGGATACGAACCTGGGCACGTCTGCTTCGGAATCTGGTGCTCTAACCACTGAGCTATCCTGCCGCAGGATAGCTCAGTGGTTAGAGCACCAGATTCCGAAGCAGACGTGCCCAGGTTCGTATCCTGTCCGCGGCAAATTCTGGCCAGTACTTGATGAGTTCCCAATAAGGACGAAACCGGTCTACTGGATGAATTGCCTTTTCTACACTATACAATTCTTAGTTTATACTGACGTATGTAAGTAATTTATGGGTCAGGTGTTTATATGAAGCGTTGTTTAACAGAGTTCCTAGAGATAATAGAAGGTAGTAAAATGATGTTAAGTAGTATTATGGAAATCTTAAATATTTGTATGTCCTCCACCTACTTTAAGTTCAGAAATGAATTTTATAAACAAGTTAAAGGTGTCCCTATGGGACAACCACTATCAGTCCCGGTTGCTAATATTTTTATGCACTATTTTGAAAAAAATCTGTTGTTAAAATCTCCTCTTAAGCCAAACTTGTATGTAAGATTCCTGGATGATATGTTTATAATTTGGAATCATGGGGATAATGAGTTAAATAAATTCCTCGAATTAGCCAACCAATTAGGTTAATTAAAGTTTACATTGGAAAAAGAGAATAATAATGAATTACCCTTTTTGGATGTAAAAATAAAACGGAATGGTTCCAGATTGGAAAGAGATATTTTTAGAAAAGAGACTTATTCAGGACTGCTTCTTAATTTCTTATCAAATAACCCATATGGAATGAAAATAGGCATTCTTAAATCCATGATATTAAGAAGTCTTAGAATAGTGGGTATAGAAAATAGAGATGAAGAAATGAGGAGATTAAAAGAAATATTCATAGTAAATAGCTATCCGTCAAGTATAATAGATAGATTAATAGATGAGATGTTACAGAGATTTAACAATAATATAATAAACAAAGTAAAGAAGGAAACGGAACCGGATAAGCACAAAATTATGGTATTACCTGATTCTAAATTGAGCAGGAAAATTAGAATAATAGCAGCTAAATACAATATTAAAACAGTTTTAAGACAATCGCTTACTATAGGCAATAAACTACCTAACCAAAAAGAAAGAGTAGAACCCCTCGAGACATCAGGAGTATATGCGATACCTTGCAAAGAATGTAATCTCAGGTATATAGGCGAAACCATGCGACCTATAAAGGTTCGTAGAGGTGAACATAAGACAGCCTGCAAATATGGACACATTCAAAGATCAGACCTAGCTAGGCATTCGAAGGAAACGGGTCATGAAATAGACTGGGAAGGATGTAAACGCATCGCGTTATGCAACCGCAACAGATTAACTAGACTAATTAGAGAGTCAATTGAAATAAAATCAGGAAAAGGTGTAATGAATGTAACATCGGTAGAAAAATCATTGGGCCCAATATTTAATGAAGCATTTTCTATGGTCAGAAAACGTGAGGCTGCGGAACATGAATTAAGTGGGAACCTAAGTAAAAAACCTCGCTTATAGAAAACTGGTTGCGAATGATCTGTACCAATATCAATTTCCTATATACTTATTTTTCTCAATAAAAATGTTCCAAAAGAGGGTATACCGATTTAGCAAGGGTTAGTAGATAGAACATTAGATAAGACACATTGGACTTACATTGTTGCTTATATTTTATATATTTATGTAAGGTAGGAATATCTTAATAAATGAATAATACGTTAGTCCTAGAGAAGATATTCATGGTTAATAGCTACCATGTATCCTTTTAAGAGGAAACCAAAATGTGATAGATAGACGGATATATAGATAGGCCTATCGGTAGATTGATAGGTTTATTCTATATACATAATATATATATATACGGACATTAATCATTTTAGACATTATCATTAAAATTATATATTTATTTAAGATGCTAAATATATATATGTATGTATATATATATATATGAATATATATATACATATATAAGACATTTAACTTACACTGTTGCTTATATTTATATATATATGTTTTTATACATATTTCATGTGAATAAATAAATATACAATTTGATTAATTGGTAAATAAAAAAACAGTAAGAAAATAGTAAAATAATAATTTATTAGAAATATGCAAACGTATATATATATATATATATATATATATATATATATATATATATATATGATAGTTAGTGTGGACCCACTACTGTTGCTTATATATATATATATATATATATATATATATATATATATATATTTTTATACATATTGATATGTATTTTATATATTAATATAAGGGTGCATAACCTAATAAATATTTATTACTAATGTACATATATATATATATATATATAAATAAATATATATAGGATTAGGGATGTTGGTCTCATACTGTTGCTTATATTCATATATATGTTTTTATACATATTGACATGTATTTTATATATTGATATAAGGTGTGACTAACGTAATAAATAAATATATAATAAGAATAGAAATTATTCATGTTTAATAATTATCAATGGTCCTTTTTCTCGATATATATATATATATATATATATATATATATATATATATATATATATATATTCTTTTGAAATGCGAGCTTTAATAAAATTCATTGTACCCTTTTTATGTGCAAAAACAAAAAGAAATTTTAACAGATATAAGAAAATTTTCTTTCGCATGGTCTTCTCAAATATCTACTCATGAACATATCTTTATATATAAATTGGAAAGCAAAACAAGATAGAAATACGTGAACAAAGCGAGTGTGAAAAATAGAAACCAATCAAATTGCGTGCGTCACATCCAGTTCAAACTCAATGCTTGTACGTGCTTCTTCTGCTTACATAAATCCGGCTGCAATTTGTTTATCCATAAGGCTTCGTATGTGGCTAGCTCCCTTTTGTTTCTGCATTTAGTAATTACTTTGAATGCTACGTCTGGAGAACATACGTGCGTTGTTTCGATGATGTGTTGCGCAATAGCAGACGTGTATTCACCATTTGATTTAAAACAGGCGTTCAAGTTGCAATGTTCTCTCATTCGAGTAATTAACCGTCTGGTCGATCGGCCTACGTAAGTTGATCGACAACTTGCGCATGTATATTGGTAAATAATATTTGATATCGACATTAACGGCTGTTTCTCTTTGATTGCTGGTAAAGGCAAGTGTGTTACCCTAAATAACACTCGTAGTTTGGCTGCATTAAATGTGCGTGTCAATGCTGCTTCAACTTTCTTTTGTGCCATTCGGGAAACTGCATCCCCCTTAAATGGGATGTTTAGGTAGACGGTTTTCTTTTCTGGCCCATAGTACGTCTGTTTCTGGTTAACTCCCCTTTTAATAATTGATTCAATTAATTGTCTGGGATAGCCATTAGACATTAAATCGTTAATTGCTTTATTATATTCATTTTCTTTAGAATCTTGACTAACCAACCTGTCAATTCTTGAAAAGCAACCACGAACTGTTGATAATTTATATTGAAATGGCACAAAACTGCTGTAATGCAAATACTGTGCAGACCATGTTGGTTTATGGTAAATTGTTCTGTTTAATTTACCATTAGTTTCTTTCTTTAATAGTACATCTAGGAAAGGCAGACAGTCATCTTTCTCGTGCTCTGACGTGAAACCGATATTCTTATGTGCTTTGTTGAAACTTTGAAGCAATGTTCGTGATTGCGACCTGTTTTTAAGTACAAGAAATATATCATCCACGTACCGTATATATTGAGCACATTTACTTATGTCACTCTTTAATGATGTATTTTCTAGGTGCCCTAGAAAAATCTCAGCCAACACTGGAGATAAGGGGCTTCCCATTGCGACACCATCAGTCTGTTTGTAGATGTTTCCATTAAAACGAAATCGTACGTCTTTCGTGCATAATAAGATAAGCTTGTGTAGAGTTTGACCTGATAAAATTTCTTTTTGTTTTGCACATAAAAAGGGTACAATGAATATATATATATATATATATATATATATATATATATATAAAGGTGTTACGATATTATATTTAGATATATATGTATATAGATATAATGAATTATTTTAGTCATATGAGCAAATATTCTTATGCAATTATTTCCAATAGTTGATTAACTTCGCATTGTGCTTACGATTAGTTTTTTTGAAAAACGTCAGTTGTCCAGACTATCTCTATCTTTCTCTCTTTAATCGTTCACCTAAGCGTCGCTATAACATTCACTCTCCATCCATCTACGTAACTTGCTGCTCCATATTTGAACTAATTTGTTGCTATGTGCGCAATACCTCACACACCATTGTATACATTAGAGTTCCCGGCTTTAAATAAAATACAGTATATGATAGTCAAGGTTTTAGTTTTAGCATTTTTAAATTTTGATTACCGTGACATAGTAGCAATACAGTTATAACAAATAACAAAAGGTTCGATACTGTCTCTCTCCCCTAAAATATTCTGCATACGAGATGAGATTATGTATAGGTGAGGTAATGATTGGTCTGCTAATTATAAAAAGTTATATATTGAGTTTTGTTACTGAGACAAATCCTATGATTAAAATAGGATTGAGTCAAATATATATAAATAGAATGGTTTTGGAACGAGGTTACCAAATTTGCTTAAATCTGCTATTGTGATCAGTGTTGTGTTGCCTGATGATGGTGCTGGAAAGTAGGCACCGAAACGTCGCCAGTAAACAAAGATGTGATAGAACCGCATTTCCAGTTGAAGTAAAAATGAGTCAACCCGATCAAAGACAAAACAAAATTGGAAAATGTGAAATATCGGATCTTTGTGTAACTGCCCGTGTACAGCTATTACCCGCGTACGCAAAACGCGGCATTGAGAACCCGAATGCTTACACCGCAAAATATTAACTTCAAATACCACTTGATTAGATTGAGTCGTTTTGGCTCGGTCAAGTTTTGCGTATGCCGTTATATCGATTGCCCAGACGTGCTCTGTTATCTCATCCAGCGTCAGATTGGCGTAAGAAACAAAGTGAGCGGATTTTGCCTTGGCAGAAGCAATTAAAGTCACTTACATCCAAATTGGGTAGTATAGGACCCACTCGTTTACCAGGATGTGGTTCAGGTTCGCATCCTAGTTCTTGGTTTGAAACTCTTCGCGATATGGCATCGAATCGAGCTCAGTTGCGGTGTGGTTGCGGATTTCTAGAAGATTCATCTTCGTAACATAATTTTCTTAGTAGGGCAGAGTTAGCTGCGAGGTTTTGTTTTATTGATGGTATGATGCTTTGAAACCTTCAATGAAGCTGTTTGCTGATATTGCTTTGCCGTTAAGCTGAATTAGTGATGTTGTGTAGAGGTTTATTTTGTCTCATTTCTTTGAGTTCGCGAGATAAATCTACTTATAATAACCTGGTACTCTCTCTCACTAATCTTATTAATAATTTATGTGCCTAAATTATTATTTTGTTACTATTTATAAAAAAGTTAGTATTTGGTTCCGCTTTTTATGGTTATATGACAGTCAAACCTTAGTTACTATTATCTATTGTATGTCTGTACATGCTGCTGCTGATGTTGATGACATTTATAAATTAGAGCCTATGCAGTATCATTATTTCGCTTATCCATCCTGCACGACTCCACTGTTAATGTGACATTTTATTCTGCGAGAAAGCCTTTGCAATATAGGTACGTTATAGTTTGTATAGTTGATGGTCATATTTGGACTATAATGAAAATCAGATGCCAACTCTTGGTGGAGATGCTTTTATTTGGATTTTTGCTTCATTAGATAGTCTGCTAACCAAGACTGACGACAACTATGGCGAAGAACATCAGCAGTTTCCTCAATTGAAACAGTTGTAAAAAAGGTACCATTCCGAATTGAACCATTGTTAATTTCATTTTTTTATAAAATTAAGTAAAGGCTAAATCAAAGAATTTCACGATACATAGTTCCTTTCCCACATACAAAGTTTTAATGGCATTGCCTGACAACATGAAATTAACTTTTTCATTTTCGCCCAAATCATCTAGATATGAATGTAATTCTACACTTTCAAAAATCAAACCGAATAGACTTTGAAACGTAAAAATATTGTGAAATGAAAAGACGTCCAATAATTTACAAACACACCCTCAAATTTCGGAAGAACATCCTTAAATGCTTTTCTTTTAGTATAGGAGAAAATTAAATTTGTTAATCCACAGCAATTTATATTACGCTAACTATTTTCTATTAAACTTATTGTTGATGATCGATTCTGCGATTCGTTTAATTGAAAATGGTTACCAAGCATGGTTGGACCGCTGCATAAATCCTTTTGAATTTCATATGGAATGTGCGCCTTTATATGTATCAGATTACCTTATCCACGGGAAAAATAAAATAAAATTATCAGATACAAGAATCATTTCGTTTTCATGTTCGTCCACAAATGAGTTTATTTGAATAATTCAAAAAGAAAATGAAATATAAATTGAAACGGGGGATAGCGTGTGAAATAGCTAAACATCCACTCATTTACTTGCATCTCATTATATTTAGATATAATACTGTAAAGGATTATCTATGCTTGAATTGATCGGACTGCAATTTAGTAAACCTGTGCACTTCTTATATTCAAAACTCATTTCCGTTCATGCATTTAATGAGTATCTTACATTGCAATATATGGCAAACATGCATATGAGGTTTAAGCGATATGCAGCTCTATTTCGGACGTGCAGTCATCATTCGATTTAAAAAATTCGTTTTATGTGCAATGTTCATTTTCTTTAGTTAGTGCTGTCTATCCTATTGGCCTATTAAATTGTCTAATATCTTGCGCATGCACATACATAAATAAATTATTCTTAGATCAATCAAGCATCGATCAGGATTTTTGTTACCTTCATCAGAACTTTGTCTATGTCATCTGAATTACCTTGCAGAGATGTACTGTTTTAATCAATCCAATGAAAAGCAATGCTTTTATTTTCCATTTATCTTTTAATACAACGAATTAGAATTTATTGGGGCATAGTTTGTGATACTAGTTATAGAGGTATGCGGTGCATAATTAATTTAAATATCTCAGATAGGTATGTACGACGACCTGAGTTCATTTCGGTTGTCAGCGTCAAATGTATAAATTAAAAAAAAACATTTGGTGTAGACTAATATATCGTGGCAAGTATGATTAAAAATAAACCAGTGATAGAAACTGCAGAACGAACAGAATGTCCGCTCTGTTGATGGGTATATTTTACATGTTCCGTTTTTGTTACGCATTGCTTACCAACTAAGTGCCAGTTACTGGTTTTTCACCAGGCTCTTTGCACTAACTCTTTGGACCCCAACTCAACATTAGTATATCTTCAGGTAATCGTACTTAATTTTTAAATTTACAGAAAAATGTTTTTCATATTCCAAACACTTGCTTGTAATTATTTGTGAAGTTTCATCAAATTCTGTTATGGCCTGACGTATAACTCAATGTTTCAGATTTGCATTACTTGAAAACCATGTTCAAATTTCTTGATATTTTTAGGAAAGCGATTCCAAGTTCATGTACAGTTCTTCGGCCCTTTGGTGGAGCGAGCGTGGGTCTCTCCTACCCAAATGCTGATATTTGAAGGAAAAGCTAAATTCGACAAGCTCATTAAGGATAAACTTGCAAATGGAAGTAAAGCGGCAAGTCTTATATTTTTGCAGAACTATGTTAAATCTTATGTTGTTGTCCGGCAGACGCCCTGGTCTAGACTGATGTCGATAAATATTAATAATATCAGTTCTTTTTTCTTCATTTTAAGCACAACCTGTTTTTAGGGATAAAATATAGCAAAATCGCGTACATGTTTAAATAAAATTGTTTCGAATTTTTTGCGGAGAAGCTATCATTTAACAGTACTTACTGAAATTTTCGGTCAGACAGCCAGCACGACCTTGTCAATCGTACCGGCATCGTTTCAATAAGTATTACCGATATTAAAGCGCCACAACCATACCGCTCTGGATTTTGCCAATTACTGTCACCATTTGTAATGCTGTCGCATTAAATTGCTCCAAGCAAATTAAGGAAAGCAATAGGTAACACAACTTTAATACCGGGGTCCGATTTTCGTCATACTACGCACATTTGATTCTCTATTGCTTTTCTCAAGTGGCTCGTGAATTATTTCATTTTGATGCCATATGACATCAGGATTAAGTGGATTTATTTATTCAGGAACCTTTGACTCCCGTTTATATATGTATGCATGAATGCAACAAATTGGAATTGAAGCTAGGTTTGATTTAAAAATAGTCGCTTAAAGTAAAACATAAATTATATTTATGAATGAAAAAGCCGTTTAAAAAGTGTGCTAGCATTTGTTTGCGGTCCAACTGTATTGACTGGACAATTTAATAGCTAGTTCATTGCTCTTTAAGCATCAGGATCCTCGTTCCAGCACGTTTAAAATGATGCAATCATTTTCTAACATAGTGGAGTTTTTCTAAAATAAAATTTTTCTTCATGTATATGCGTATGATGCTGCCATTAGTCAATGTGTAAACCCATCTAAAAATATTTTGTAACATTGGACGGATTATATTCCTTAAATATTTATAGACATATCAGTCTTGCAGCAGCCAAAATTAGATGACGGTCACTCAGAAGTGCGTCATCACCGAATCCATTTCCCCGATTCAAACATAC
Source organism: Eudiplozoon nipponicum (assembly GCA_029291075.1). Taxonomy (NCBI): domain Eukaryota; kingdom Metazoa; phylum Platyhelminthes; class Monogenea; order Mazocraeidea; family Diplozoidae; genus Eudiplozoon; species Eudiplozoon nipponicum. The sequence goes on along the minus strand of JAQBSW010001931.1, from coordinate 54,618 downwards.
TATCGATTACTATAATCAAGGTTGCGATCTTGATATAAATACTTGATCCGTAAATTACATACATTTGTTAGTATAAACTAAGAAATGTATAGTATAAAAATGGCAATTCATCCAGTAGACCAGTTTCGTCCTTATTGGGAACTCGTCATGTACTGGCCAGAATTTGCCGCGGACAGGGCTTGAATTTGGGTACGTCTGCTACGGAATCTGGTGCTCAAACCATTGAACCACCCTGCCGAACACTACGCCAAATTTTCAGTTATATACTAACTAATGTAACTAGGTTAGTCTTTTTTTAGGTGGACCTCATATGGCGTTCATTTCATTCCAACTATCCATCCAAAATCTTTCATCATTGAACAGGCACCACACTACATGGGGAAGTGCCTAGTACGTGATGAGTTCCAAATAAGAACGAAACCGGTCTACTGGATGAATTGCCTATTCTACACTATACAATTCGTAGTTTATACTGACAAATGTCCATACTTAAATGGTCAAGTGTTTATATCAAGAACGCAACATTGATTATAGTAATTGTTATCACCGCTCGCGCAACCAATGTTCGTTTAATTATATGATGTAGATAACCCCAATTTTGCTAAATCCATGATTTTGCTCGGTTATATTTAAATAATCGTTAATGTATTGTTTAATACAGCAAAATTTATGACGTTAAACAATCAACTAACCTATATTCGAGTTTCCATCTCTATAGAGAATGGTGGCAGAATGCCGATTGCGTTGCTAGAGTCTGTAATTGAAGAACATTGTTTATTTTCGCCAAGCAACTGTGGTAAACCCGATATATGGCTTTGCTCAGTGGGGCGATTTGTCGTCCCGTAAGTTTAGATACTACTGACCACGATTTAGACATATTTACATACTACTTTGCTCTTACGAGGCATGATGCATGTGAGTATGCATTATTCCATAGGTTTTGGTGTAGTAGTGCTGCAAGACAGAGCCGACTGACTTGATAACTCAGCGTAGTGTAGGGCTGAAAAATTTCTGAGTGACTACCTGGTTAAGCCATGGTTATGTTTTTCTGTTTCAACTTTGGACTATATTTCTAGAATTTACTGTTTTTGATTTTATTAATTTAGACCGCTCAGGTGGCCTATAGCGTTAGAAACTAATGTGTAATTTTGTTGTTAAACTTAAAGGTAATTGTTGTTGCAATCCAGTTAATTCTTGAATTAAATAGACCAAACAAATGGCGTGGCTGTAGAATTGCGTTCTAGGTTATTTAATTAGGTTTTACTGCTTGAACTTTTGATTTTGTGTATATTTTGTGTGTACTTTTAATTTAATCAATTCTTAAATTATTTAGGTTACTCAGATAGCTTGAATGGCGTGGGGAGAAGTGTGTAGAGACTAGTTGTGTTTCTTATATGTGAACGAATGGCTTGCATGACAAAATATGTTTTGTGTGCTTCTATATGGATTTACCTCACTGATCAATACTGTATTATTGAATTTCGGCAGTAGTAACATACCTAGCACCTAGTAAACTACCGTTTATTGAGAACAAATGTGTGCAAGATTAATACTCAAAGGATATATAAATATACATCGGAGTATGACTGGAATTCTAAGTTAAATCTCCTTTGATTCATTAGTAGGAGATCAGACAGATCAAATGTGGCAGCATCTCACGTTATTAAGGAAGGAGTTAACCGAGCTACGCTTGCCTAAGATTCGTTCAGTTGGTGAGAACATTGAATTAAAGGGCAATGGAATCAACATTTCTCCGCTGACCAACGGGAGTAACTGGTTACGTTTGCTTAAAGCTATTTTGCTCAATATTGGGCATTTGACTACACCATAGTAGATGTCACCGAAATAGCACACTTAAATTTGCATAAACCGGCTTGTCCGCTAGCAAGGCCCCTTTACTTTTGTTTAGCAATCACATGCTTTTCTGGCTCTAAATTTACCGATTTATTCCGACTCTGTGTCAGCATTGTTGCCCATTTGTTTATTTGTAGACAGTTGTGAGTGCGGTTCTTAAAAATATATACACTGCGCAGTTTGTCGAAATAAAAGCAGACAAACTAATTGTGGTGTTGAATTACTGAGAAAATTGTAAGTTGCCCAAAGTATTGTACAGTATAGCGAAGCCACTTGAAAATGTAAAGATTTTCGCTTATTGTTAAAGGTATTTCAGAATTATTTAGTTATTCGTTTATTGCTAAGACCTGGTCCATAACTTTTCAGTTGACTTTATTTATGATGCTATGACTATGGAGGCATTGTGGTGATCATGCATTGCATCGATTGCAGCTGAATAGGATTTGCGTGTGCAAGATATTTTTTGGTTTAATGATGTTTGGTTATTTATGGAATTTATATAAGACGTTTAATCATTTATGAATCTGTATTTTGTAGCTGATTACTGTTTTATGAAAAGTAAATCTATTAATAAATTGTCAACTTGTGTTCAATTAAACCCTATTCTGTACATTATATTCATCTTTCCGGTGTCATTTGCTAAGGTATACTGATGTATATCATATTTAATCCTTTATTTGTTGTCAACCAATGTGTACATGATACAGGATAAAGCAAAATTCACTTTGAAATTTAAGCCTGGACTAGCTGAGATTTGGGCTAAATCATGGAAAGAAGCAGAATCTGCAGCATCTAAAAAGTCACGTGCAGATCGCCTTAAACAATTTGGCCGAATTTCAGCGCCCACAAAAGGACGCAAGATCACCAGGTCTGAAGAGGGCAAGTCTTCTATTTTGCTTATATGATTTATAAGTATGATTTTAACAATCAAAATGAACCATATAGGCAATGGAGCGAAACTTTCACCAGAGATTGCTCCATTCGACTTTTACAAGTTTTACTCCGCCACTCTCTGGGTAAAGCCAATGCTTTAACAGTTGCCATGTTGCGCATTATTATTATTATTATCATTAATATTATTGTATGCTAAATTTAAGTTACTTTTTAGCGATAAAATAGTATAGCTCATTTCTCTAAGCTTGTTATAAATTAGTTATTTACATCAAGTTTATGAGCTTGATGCTAAAACCAATCTTATTCTATATTATTTTCAGTATAAACAAGCATAGCGTAAAATATTAAGAGAAATTCATCTAAAAGTCCGGCTGTCGTATTTGGAACTTGTTAAGTACTGTCCAAAATTTGAAATGAACATTGGTTGTGCGGGCGATGATAACATTTACTATCAAGTTTGCGAACCACCCTGCCGCACACTACACTACACACAATTTTCAGTTATATGCCAACTAATGTAACTTGGTTAGTCTATTTTTCCTTTAGGTGGAGCTCATATGGCATCCTTTTAGACCCAAAGTTCCAACTAACCATCCCCAATCTGTCATTACTGAACAGACACCACACTACATGGGGAAGCGGTATTGAAATGAACATTTGTATAATTAAACGAAGATTGGTTGCGCGGGTGGTGATAATTATTATAATCAAGGTTGAGATCTTGATATAAACCCATTAATTAATTACATAAGTCAGTATAAACTAAGATTTGTATTGTATAGAAAAGGCAGTTCATCCAGTAGACCGATTTCATCCTTGGGAATTCATCACGTACTGGACAGAATTTGCCGCGGCTCGAGCCATGTTCGCGGCAAATTTATGTTTTATGTTTTCAGTTATTCTGTTCTTCAGAGGGAGCCTACGTGACATCTCATTCGACCTGAAGATTTAACCGCCACTTCAAATATGTCATTACTGAACAGACAATAAGCTATCTGTGGGAGTGGTATTGAGATAAATTTTTATATAATTAAACGATCATCGAATGTACGAGTGCTGATTACAATTAATTTCACCAAGGTTGCGAGCTTACCGGAAACTCCAGTCCCTTTATATAAACATTTCAACATTCCCTAATTGCAATATAACTTGATTTAAACGATATATACATCACAAAAACTTCATCATCATCATCATCATCATCATGCACAGCCATTAAAAAAGCCAAAAGTGACAAATATTTCACTACCAGAAGCGAACGTTGAAATTCGTATTGTTCTTGATTATATGTGGACGTCAAAAAGCACTATGTCACCCATTCCCAATGAGAATGGTTTGTATTCAGAGTTTTCCTTCTAGATAGTCTGAACACTCTTCCCAGATGTCAGTGGCCAAAGTTTCTTTAGGCAGAAGAAATTTGCCCTTCGCGTCTGGAATGTTTGCTCCCATTCCGTCAAAACAGTACTACTGCTACTGCGCAGTCAGACCAAACTCAAAGCTTCACATGTCACGAGATGATTGCTGTGTCCATTTTAGACCAGGCCAGGTTCATGCTATCATTCCTGGGCTGACTAGCTTGTGACCGACGGTCGTCAGGCCGGAATTGCTATGGCTAAGAGCAGAATTTGGCTGCGGCAGGGTATCAAATTGGAGCACATCTATTTTAGATTTTCTGACTATCCTCTACGCTACCCGGCTGCAAATTGGACAGTGCTCGAAGAGACCCCAATGGAGAATAAACCAGTTTAATGCATGCATTGCCTTTGTTTCTTCATACAGTGCGTAGTTTATACTGAAATATATGTACAATTGGATTCGTGTTAATGTCTCACGCATCTTTGATTTAATTCATTGTCTTCATTACTTACTTCATCATTAATTGTTTGTTATATTCATGTTGAACCCAATACCACTTTCCCAGGTAGCATGGTGTTTGTTCTATACTGACGAATTGGAATGGCTATTTAGAACTTTAGATCTGAAGAGATGCCATATAGGTGCCATCTGAAGTAAAGGCTGACAATAACTTGAGATTAGTATATACCTGAAACTTGTGTGTAGTATGCGACAGGGTGGTCCAGTGGTTAGAGACCCAGCCTCTGAAGCATACGTGCTCAGTTCCGTACCCTGTTCATGGTAAATTATTGACAGTACTCGAGGAGTTCCCAATAAGGACGAAACGAATCTACTGTATAAATTGCATTCTCTGCATCTAAATTGTTTCTTTAAATCAAGTTTGCGAGCTAGAAGTAAACACCAATCCCATTTTGTTTAACCAGTCTTCGAACAACATGGCAAAACTACGAATGATGGCCAAAATTTGGATTCATAGCAGCTTCAGAAACGCAATAACTTTTACAGGAACATATTAATTTGCTTTTTGTTTAGAATATTTATTAAACATTTTATGATGGCTTTCGATAAACTTTGTAGGTAATAATATATATATATATATATATATATATATATATATATATATATATATATATATATATATATTCTGAAGTAGTTGATTTATAAATATCTTGCATCTATGGTTTGGATATTTTTGTGTGCTTTCTTAACTTGTCTTCGTTCTTTTGGTTTTATTTCGCATTTAATTTTAACTATCATTAACTTTCATGCATGTTCTACCTTTGTCCGTAGCTATTGAAAATTTTGTTCTGACGAGCGGCAGTCTCTATACAGTTTCTCTGGCGGTGTTAAAGCAAACTGGATAGAGCTATTCCTCTCTTGAAAAATGATTGCCATGTTCCTATAGATTCGACAGGAAGCTGCTTTGATTGTTGATCTAACATGTAACAGCTCCAAAAAACAAGAATGTTGATTGAATATGTTTATTTAATTGTAGCAGATCATTATTGTCACCACAATATACGTAGTCGACTCGAGTAATCTGGTCGTCTCACTAGATCACATTACTACCAATCGCTTCCAGATGTTTTCCAGGTTTTAACACTCGATATGTCATTGTTCTCATACAGGATAATATTATTGTATTTATTTTCCCCTAGTCTGTAGTTTTAAAAATCACGTAATACTTCTCAAGAACTTTAGTTAAAACTAGAAGTTTTGCAATAGACAACAATTGCGGTTATATACTGAGATTGTTGCGTCCTATTATCCCGTAGGAGATTGTACCGTCCTATTATACCACATTCTTCACCCAAATATATAGTGGTTAAAGGGCGTAATACCGGCTCCTACTGATGAGTCGCCATTAAGCACGAAACGATTGTGCATGAGATTATACTTTCCGTTCATGCTGTATTTGGTTTATCCTTCTGGTTAAAACTGAACTAATTTGTTACTTGTTTCACAACACCTAATATATACTTGCATATATATTAGTTCTCCGCAACAAACATTACGTAACTGTTATATATATATATGTATATATATATATGTATATATATATATATATATATATACTGAAAACACTTAATCCTTAGGAGCCAACCTTCTGTTGTGCCTTTAATGTCGAATTCAAAGGAAGATCGCCGATTTTGTTGGATATGAGAACTGCTTGAGAAAGCGACTTGTTCAAAGTGCTCACCGCGCTAGCTAGAATTTCAGAATGTGTTCACGAGGATTCTTGTGGCTCGTACTAGAATTCATGATTTCGGTCACTTGATAACGCCCTACTATGCGATCAATAACGAAACAAATCTTAATTGGTCAAAAATATGTGGTTATTTAGCTGAAAATTTCGTCTGTTGAATTCGGCCGTTTCTGCATGTGCTTTTTGGAAACCGATTGTGCGAAAGATCTTGTTCTTTTTAAGTAGTTAAATTTGTGTGTATTTACAAGCTATTCATATGTTAAGGAAAGTACGATTTTAACACTTGCATTTGAGCTTTCCAGCGATCGATCTCGCTTTCGTTTCTTGTACCCTTTGTACTTTTTTATAGTAACGTCGATCTACCTTGCCTATGCGTAAACATGACATTTTCTTATTTTTGGAGCTATACTTTGTCTATAAGTTCTTCTTATTTGTCTGTCATTCGTTCTGATTCAATCGTAAAAAGCAGTTAATAATTCGATAATTGAGAAATAAATGTCCCAGCCATATATGATAATAGCGTTCGAAGTCCCTTAAACAAAGGAATCCTAAAATGTCTGTGTCTGCACATTATGATGGACTTATTCGCAATGCTGCACCTCTTGAGGAAGGAATGAGAATTGAAGTGAGATTGGAGGAATATTTCATGTAATATAATGTAATTGGTCTTTTGATTTCCATTTATGAAGATACGAACGTGTTGATTTCAGATCTGAATTTTTATACTTTAGTTACAATACGTTTGAATTTTTAACTTTCATATAGACGAACTGGCAGCTATCATGTCTTGTGTTCCATTAACCATCGAGGAGGAAGCCGAATCACTCAGCACCTATCTTAAGGAGGAGTTGTGGAGCCGATTAGCTGCCCACCCTGAATTGGAAAAAGGGACGTTAGAGCGTGAGCTGCGCTCTCAGTGGTGTGCCTTGGATGTTGCCACAAAACGTTGCTATCTTAGGTCCGCCTGTGGTATTTTTCAGCCGAGTACTGAAGTACAGGCAAGTGCTATTCATTTCGTATCTCTAACGTTTTCATATTGTTTTAAAATCAAGAATTTTTACCCACCTGTTTTAAGCATGTACTTGTTTTGAAGGCGTCAGTTTTGCATGTAGGGCCTAGACATTATTCAGTAACAAACTTTTAATCTTATTGATGTAGCTTATTAGTGATTATTTTTTAGTTTGAGCTTGCTCAACGCGGAAATTTAGAAAAATTGAACGATAAGGTCCCGACTTGCTTGCATTTTATAACAACCATGTCTCGATGGCCGATCGTACATGGGCTAACGGGGCTATGGCGGTGGTGTCACCAGGGCGTGGTGGATTTCCGACCGGCAATCGGATCTCCTATAAAATACCACATGAGCCAGACGACGGCACCATGACTCGGCGTGTGTTCCCCGCCACAAAAGGGTTCAACAGCCACAGGATTACATGGACTCCTGGACAGTACCCCGTACTTCCGAATGGCGAATGAGCTCTCAACAGCCACCGGCAACCATGCAACTTACTGCTGCCTTGCAGACTGCGCTTGGACGTGCAAAGGCTAGAGGTGCGTCCTCGATCAAAAAGCCGAGTGGTGAGGGGACAACACTTGTACCAAATTCCCAAGAAACTCCATGAAATGTCATTGGAGCCGGCTTATCCTCCAAAAGGAGTCAGCCGCAGGAAAGTAAAGTAAAGTAATTTTATAAAAATAATAATGTGGACCTACATTTGTAGACCACGGCTAGTTGTCATTAACTGTGTATATTGTCATATATATTAGCACAACAATAATGGCAACAATTAAAAAAATTACTGATAATTCTATTTTTACTTTATATATATATATATATATATATATATATATATATACAAAAGTAAAAATAGAATTGTGTACATATGAAATTAGTCCAGTAATCCGACTTCGTCCTTATCATGAACTCTTCATGTACTGACCAGATTTTTTTAGGACAAGATGCGAACTACGACATTTTGAGGTATACATAATGTCACCGAATGCGAGGATTTAAATCATTTATAACAACTGCTATTTCCGCAATAGCTTCATATTGCAGCCTTTCTCGATATTATATATCATATATTTCGACTAATCGTGTATTTTTTAAACGAAAAATATATTTTTGAACAGTGTAGCTTGAATAGTTGCTGTAATGGTTACTGGCCTTATAGTGTTATTTTTTTTCTCAGGAATGTTCGAGCACGATTTTCAGAACTCATCAGTTTAATTCTTGATTTAGTCGGCATGGGATCAGTAGGCTATGGCAGTGATGACAACGATCGAGGCGTGGGTAATTATTTTACCGCGCATAAATTCAACAGCATTGAAAACGATAACAGAACATTTATTTAGGAAAAGATACATATGGTATTATATATTGGGTGTTTCGCACCCATTTCCGAATTAGTTTAAACAGAACCAGAGGGATATACTAAAGTCAGCTTGAACAAAAGATGTATTCTAATGTGTACATGCGTTTTTGCTAACTAGCTACTCATCAGTAAGAGCCGGTGTTACGCCCTAAACCCACTTTGTATTTTGGTAAGTAAAGTTGGAAAATTTGACAGTACAATCTCCTATACTATTGTGTAAGTCAATATATATACCGAGTGTGTAAAGGGTACGAACACTATTCCTGTTGTGTCAGTATCTGATACACGGCCAGAGTGTATGGATTTGGTGGACTAACAGTCAGTCAGAAGTAGTTGTAATTCACAATTTTGGTGAATTTTGGCATACTTAAAATCCATTATGTTGGTACCACGTACCTTTTCGGCAACCATAATGTTCGTATGAGGTACTGACACAACAGACATAGTGTTAGTAACCTTTACAGGCTTGGTATATATTATATATAGTGAGTTGGCTTTGTTCTTACCGCTGAGCCACACTGCCGCTCAGCTGTTGGTGCACCAGATTCCGAAACAGACGTGCCTAGGTTCGAGCCCTGTCCGTGGCAAATTCTGGACAGTATGTGATGAGTTTCCAATAAGGACGAAACCGGTCTACTTGATGAATTGCCTTTGCTACACTATACAGTACTTAGTTTATACTGACAAATGTATTTACATATTGGGTCAGGTGCTTATATTAAGATCGCAACTTTGATTAAAGTAATTCATCAAGTTGACGGATTTCGTCCATATTGGGAACTCTTCAAGATCTTTTCTGTGTCAAAAATTGTGGATACTATTTAAAATGTTCTAAATAGAGACGAAAGCGATCTAGTGGATGAATATCATTTACTAAATTATACGAAGTAATGTTTTTGGCAAAATGTTTCAGATTTAATATGTGATGGTTATACGTTATTCATTAATTTATTTTTAATTAGGATCAGGCTATGGATAAAATCAGATCTAACGTGTCTGGCACTGAAGAAGTGAATCGCAGTAAAAAATCTATTAAGGTAAGTACCTGGAAATATGCTGAAACTTGATTTTCCAAAGGAAAATAATTGGTCAAAGTTTTTAATGAAATTTGTCGCATAAATATTCATTTAAATGTATCTCTTTGCGCAGTGCTGTCCTTCTTGTTGTGGATTTGACCTCATTTTTCTTGTGTGGGACATTTGATAGTACTCTTAGGTCGGTAAAATCTTGAATGTTGTTCATTTTCAGGTGCTCTGATTATTGGCTTCGATTGATGGGTTCTCACTTTTACCTTCTTTTTTAAGCCTTCCATCAGCTGATTGTCTGAAAATGATGTCGGAACACGATTCTCCATTGTTCTTTTTCCAAATTTTCGAGACTGAATTTCCAGTCTCATCTTCAGGTTTGACATAATACGCACAGAATAAAACACAACTTGTAGCATATTTATTTCACATCTTTTGATTTAGTCTGGGCTATTTGGTATGATGGTTAAATTTTATGACCATAGCCATAATATAGATTTCGTCTAGTTCTGATCATTATCCCATGCGAGCAGGAAAAGCTGGGGTCAGAAATATCTGACAGAAAACGTGGTGTCGTATTAAGTTGTTGTTGTCTTGTCGCAATGCCAATGGGGGCAGCAAATGCTATGGGAAGGAAAACCCGATACCAGTCAATGTAACGAAACTCGCGAAGATCACGAAATGCTAAGAAACGGGACAGACAAAATAAAACCTGACATAATATCAAAGCTTCTGCTATTTTAATATAAAGCCCACGGTAGCAGAAAAGTATAAGCTGTGGAGAACGTCGATAATAATTATGGCTGGATTGAAAGTTAATACTGCCAAAGTAATAGACCTGAATCTGTGGCTTCTATAGCGAAACCATTCTTTTAAAAGCATTTAATCGGTTGGAGGTTAGCACCTAATTTATCTATTTATTTTATCGATGTATGCTGTACGAAGTTGTGACGAATACACGATCTCCAAAGAAAACTAGGTTAAACGCAACATTTGACGCAGCCTCATTTGTTGTTTTCGTTAGGCCTCGTGAGACTATTACATGGTTCTGGGAACTGGGTGGCTCTTATCTCGGGAGACTTAGATAGCTAGCTTCATTACTAAGATCTAGTTACCCTACACGGATTTCCAAGAGGAGGATACTGGAATAAAGATGAATTAACGTCGCCGGTCAAGTGAATCCTGTTTCCCACTATCCCGAGTTATTTCAGCGTGACCATTTGATCGCTGTCAGAAATTGTAGTGTCCGCGCAAGTGATGTTTATCTTACACCTATGCTTCCAACGATCCGTTGGATATGCCTCGGTGGACTAACGAGTAAGATGTGAAATTGGCTTTCAATAACGGTGCTATGTCCAACAAAATCAGAGCACCAAAACAGTTTTTTCTGGTGATGATACTTGAAATAGTGAGAGTATAGAACTGATTGCAAAAGCTTGAGTAGCGTTCTACAACCTTCGTTATTTGTAAATAAACGAATACATCTCATTTCGCTTTGACGGCCATGTTTACAATGCATTGTTACATAGCGTTTTATTATACTCTATTGAAAATTGCACGTTTACAGTCGATGATCTTAGACACGTACAAGCGTTCGACCACTGTTGTTTGTGAAACAGAACTCAACGTTGTAGTGAGAAAGTCTGCTGGCCTCTGCGGCAATGCGCTCGAAAATATCATTAACGAAGGAGTTCATTATTGACATAGCCTTGGAGGAGATACCAGTATCCGGATGCACCTGACGTAGCACCTTGTAGATATACATGGCATAAGATTCCTTCCTCCTCTTGCGCTTATTTTTCTTGTCAGTCTTCGGCCGCTTAATCTTGGCAGCCTTCTTCGCAGCTTTACCAGAAACAACCTTTGGTGGCATGACTATTCGCTCTGTTTTAGACTTGCATTCACATTTTCCGGAATTCTCCATAAGAATAAATCTCAGATAGATTTATGCAAGCTTAAACAGCCGTCTTTACTTACAAAATATGATTTTTTCCCTAAAATTGTTGTCTTAAAAGCAAAAATTGAAAATTATCATTGACAAAAATATGGTTCGCTAAGCAAAATGCGTATACTATTGTATGTGACATTGTAGGCTAAGATAGAATTAGTCATGGGGTCTCTGAAAGTGTGAGGCTCTCAAAACCAGGCGCGAAATTCTTTTTAGTTCAGCTTACAATAATAGTGGTAGACGCAACTTGAGTCCAGTCTGAAATTTGCTCTTTAATTCCTTTACACTAGAAGATGGAAGACACTTGTGTATCAGGTAAAAGCCGAAGTTTTTTCAAATCTATTCGTGCTCTAACTCCGAAAAAATTAGAAGTTCGCAAATAATGAACGAAAATCTTATAATCGATAAGATGTGTCATCTAGTACGCCGGAATAGACGCGTATTTTCAATTTAAATGATGAAAGTAGCATAGCCTTCGTACAATCGGGTTTTGCGATAGTCCTAAATTGACTGGAAATATACCTACGCAAACGGAGATCTAGGTGCCATTAGGCAGAGTATACCAGGTGCATACTCCTTTGGCAGAATACCCACTGTTGATGTGTTCAATATGTCCATAAAGTTCGCAACCTTTGTTACATTTTCATCTTGCTTGCATGTTGCTATATTAAGCATATGTTTATACCTAACCACTGAGTACCTGGCGGCAAACGTTTTGTCAAACTTACCAGCACTTAATTGTAAGGATAATAGCCAATCTCTTAGGTTGTAACATTGGAAGTCGCAACTTGCTTGCGTCTTTCCTGAATATCGTTCCAGCTGATGTTTATTAATCTGATGGTTGTAAATGCAGGTGACCCAACGAAGCATTTGCACCTTTAAATGCGTTCCACATATTTGTATTGATTTTCATTGAATGGATATTTACATGGAATGCGGACGGCTGTATAAAGCGGAGTTTAAGTTGGCTTTTGGTGGTCAGAATATATGTCAGCTTCATTGTTTGAACCAGTACAGAAACTGGTCTTACGACAACCATGGCTGAAAAACCACTGTTTATTACATGTGTACGATGACATGTCAGAGTCCTATTTGCATGGTTTATATTGCTAGGCCTTGCACCAAGATGCCGCCCATGTTGCTGGAAATTTGAGTAACGCGATCAAGTTAAGACTACTGAAGATCAACATCTTTCTAATTCTTAGTTTCCCGTGCGATCTGTGTAAGAATGCAGATAAGATTACTGGATGTTATACTACGCGTCAAATGATATATTTTGGAGTCATTTTTATGGTTTTTAATTGTTCGACTTTTTCGCTTATGGTCATAGTTCTTCAAATCCTGATCGTGCGCGATTTCTGGCCATGATTAACGTTCAAAAATCGCTGTTAATTTTTACAACAAATTAGCTCAAAGCCCTACAGCCAACATGAATTACAACTGAAGAATCCTGGCCGAAAATAACTGTGATTCTCGCATGGGGCTCTCCTATCTTGCTTGCAGATTTTAGCTAATGAACGCAATTTTCTGTTCTACATTTTGCAACAACATAGATGCGTGAACATGAAGTTGGTGAAGTAGCACCTTTCCTAAATCGACCACATTCTGTAAAGCGGTTAAAGATTTTCCTTTTTTCCAGAATGTGTGCGGCTTAAACAACTTGATCTAACCGTAATCCTTTGTCCGCAATGATCTTGATGATGTGCATCTCCAAACGGCCTCCCGTATTTCGCTTTGGCAGCTCTATATTGAAAGCTGAAAAGAGGCAACAAGAATTCACTGAAGCCGATGCATATGTTAAGGCGTCTGTATCTAAAAGCGATGGCGTATTTACAATTTATTTAATGTTTTGAATGTAACGCTTTAGTAAGCGTTAGCCTATTTCCAAACTATAAAATTGTCTGCTGCGGATCTTAGACGCGGTTGCAAACATATTCCTTAATTTTGTAAACACTGTACTGACGGCCACATATCTTTTAATCATTATCAAATATTATTCGTTCTTTAATTGTAAATATCAATTGGCAAATTGTCACAAACATCTTGTTTTGCTATTTATTGTATTATAGCTAATCAAATGAATTTTGCCGAAATAGGTATTCCGTTTCCATTTCCGATACGTAATAATTGATTTTTGCTTAGTTAACGAGGATAATTTTGTAACTGTTAACGCTAGTACAACTTTTATCTGCTTTACGGAAATGGAGATATACTCATGATGATTTCGTTTAAAAGTATATGCTAATAAACATTTTTTTACGTAATTGCGGATTAGAAATTAGCCTAGTATGCAGTAGTTACTATTTTAGGAGGTAATCTGACGCAAATAATCTTTTGTATATACGTGCATCTCGTTAAATTAAAATAAGTTTTCAACAATTTAACAATAATTCATTGCGTGAGCGGTGGTAATAATTCTTTAGATCAAGTTTGCGAGCTTGAAGTAAACACCAATCCCATTGAACTTAACCAGTCTTCGAACAAATGGAGGTAGTTTTGTTATGTTGTTCGACGACTGATTAAGTTCAATGGGATTGGTCTTTACTTCAAGCTCGCAAACTTGATTTAAAGAAAGTTGAGAACAATTTTGAGAATTGTTTTTATTCTGTTTCTTAAGAGATTTTGAAATGAGATGGATATCGAGCTCTACTTTGACATAGGGGCGAAGAATTGTTGGTGAAAAAGTTGCTTTCTGGTGTTTGCACGCATGAATTGTGACACTACATTTCCAGTCAGTTATTCGTTGAGGTGACCCAAGTTTTAACTTTTGTTGTACTGGAACATATTCCTGAAGAGCTAATACGGGCAAATTAGGCAGCTCAATTAATTTATTAACGTGGAACAAAATGTTTGGTACAAATTCACTGTAGCACACCTAATGCGCTGACCGTAGAATCGGCTAAACATTCTCTGATTTTTTGAGTTACTCTTCTGCTCCCTATGTGGTGGTGCGAAAATGATTTTCTGAATGGCTTGAGGATAACCTGGCCTATTTGCGCGCTTATTTTGTAGTTTATGCATTTGCATTTTGCAGATGACTTTCGGCATAGATGGCGTCAATTGTACTCGTATATAATGGAAAATATTTCAATTGTATTTGTAAGATTCTCGCTCCTGCATTGTATTGTAACCGGATGACTTTACGTTTATTCGCAGCACAGCTTGAGATTCAAGTTTTTATGGGCTGTCTTGAAATGAATGGAGTGTGTTTATGTGCATTTTGCAGCTAAAATGTCCTCGATTTTCTTTATTCATTTCTACAAACGTATTTATAGCCTTTCAAATCAGACTGTACAGACATAACCAAAAAGCAAGCCACAAAATCGGCTGTATCCGATACCAATGGTCCGACTGCTGTTGATCAGATGCCAAATGCTGTAGGCACTGCGGTCAACAGTTCAGCACACGTGTTTGATATGGAGATACATCGACTTATTGTCTCTCCGGCCGCCTTTCGTAAACAGCCGGTGTGTGTAGCATGCGAGGTTCACTCTAGTGGTCCTGGAGAGATGCTGCGCTGCCAGGGTCAGTGTGGGCGCCTTCTACACCCCGGTTGTATGCGATACAAAACGCCACCTCCTCCGGGTAAAACAAAATTGTTTAATTTATATAGCATGCACTAAATCTGAAGTGCAGTTCAACTAATAGTTTAACTACAGTGTTGCATGTTTAATGTTTTATTAATAACTTCGCCGATTGTCTTCAGTGTGCTATTTTATTGTTTGAGATTTGGATGAGTTTAAGCTGATCAGGGCAGGAATGAATGTCTCTTAGATCCGCAACGTTGGTGCAGGATATTGAATTATGTTTCGACCCATTTAAAGTTGTTGTTTTACATTTTTATGCCAAAATTTTCTCGCGTCTTTCCGTAAGCCTGTAACGTATGCAGATTCATATGTTATATATATATATATATATATATATATATATATATATATATATATATATGTGTGTGTGTGTGTGTATTTTTGACATAAATATTGAGTAACTTATCAAATGAAGTGATTTTTAGATGGTTCACATTTGCAGTTTTATACAATTTTTAAATTGTTACAAAATTTGAGCTCTGACTTAGGGGATTAATAATCTGGTTGTATAGTTATATTACTTTTTGCAGTAATCCCGATTACTGCCCGGTTGTTGTTCGAAATAGGTTAAACTATATTAAATGTGTTGCATTTGCGAGGTTTGTGCCTACAAAGTATCTATAAATGGTCGGTATAATCTAGACTAATCATATCCTGCTAATTCACTTTAAAACAGTAGCACTTTCCCTATGTTGCACTGTGTCTTATTTATAATGAAATATAGGAATTAGACATTTAGAGCTTTAAGTGAAAGTGATATAGAATAATAGCCGTCCCCAGGAAAATTGCATGCAATATCGGGCTATGGTGGCGTAAAGGATGAGTGGCAATACAGAAAATTGTAACTTGATATAAATCCAGGCTGCAGATGTTCTTGCAACTAATTGATGAGTGCGCCAAAATGTCGAAGCCACACTATCCAATGCCATATAAGTAATTTCTGCCATTATGACACGCATTTTAAATAACTTTAATGGATTGAGCCTGACGAAATATTTGCGTCATAAGGGCTAATTACAGCCGTGTGTTTAACGAACTTTACATATTAACATTTTTATTGTGTGTAGCATCGGATTAATAAATACTTCCTTTTCATGAAATGACATATGTAAATTTTGTACATTTTTAGAAATCATAATTATTAATGTATGCATAGCTGGAATTTCTCTTCTTACACACGTACACACCTGCACACATAGACAAACAAATTGCTTCCAAAAGGAATTGTTCTTTTTGCAGCGCTGTCATCGTTCATGTTGATTCCACAACCGACTATTGCGGGACAATTAATTGAACTCATGGGTCGGTAAATTTGATTTTTTTAACATTTCCAGGTGCACATCTTGTTTTCTTCATTGATTAATTGGGTTCTCAATTTACAGAATTTATAGCTCTCACTAACTCAGGCAATATGAATTACAAGGTGAATATGAGAATAGTAAAAGCTAAAGTAGTCTTCTCGAAATAAATAAAAGCGTCTCTGCTTTCTCTTAAATGTCGTGTGTAAAGTTCATATATATATATATATATATATATATATATATATATATATATATATATATTATAAGATAGTAAGATTTAGATGTTTAAAGGCAGTCAACCGCTTTTGCTTAAGAAGCGTAGCCAATATAGTTTACCAGCAACGTATAAGTAGCTCTTACATCCGCAAATAAGTGCTCCTCGCCAGACAAATATCAATTACACTGGGTCGGTCACATATTATGTATGCCTTGAATTCAATCGCTCAGTGAAGCATCATTTCCACAACCAGTGTCAGATTTACGCTACAATGTAATTACGACAAGACAATGAAGCGTTCTTCTTTGGTATTCAAATGTTTTGCCACAGATTTACTTTTGATTGCCCGCAAAATTTGTTAATATTATACGCACTCTCTACACAAATACTTCTGGTCACGTTAAGGTTTCCAACCAAATAACGCATAACTTTACTACTAGCGGTGGTGTTCGTCGGTTGTCTACATTTCCCTTTTTTGTTTAATTTTGTAATCGATGCAATTATGAGCAACACTCTTCCATGCATTCAGGATGCAGGTGTTAAAGTTCTCCCGTGAGATAAACTAATTGATCTTGACTATGTGTACGATATGGTACACAATTCGACAATCGTGATGCTGCCTAGGCCACCTTGAATAGATTAGCAGACGTTTTTCCGTCTTTCGGTATGAAATTCGCACCCTCTAAATGTAAGATACTGTTACAGGATCACTCTCCAGTCACTCCAAAAATGCGACTGCAGAATGAAGATCTAGACAAAGTCGACAGATTTACATATCTTGAAAGCTCTATCAATAACTTAGGCAATATGTTCGACGAGGTGAGAATACGAATCCTGAAAGCTAGAGTAGCTTTCTCGAACCTTCGTCATTTATGGAGAAACGCGCATATTTCTCTTTGATTTAAAGGTCGTGTTTACAATGCATCTCTACTCGCAATCTTACTATACGCCAGTGAAACTTGGCTTCTTAGAGTTGATAATTTGAGACGCTTACATGCACGCGATCATTGTTGTTTGAGAAGTATAGCACATGAAAGTTACCAACAACGAATAACTGGCGTTGACATCCGTAGACGTATAGTTGGATCTGCCAATAAGTGCTCCTCTTTAGAAAAACAAATAAGGCTCCATCAACTTCGTTGTCTAGGTCACGTTTTGCGTATGCCCTTATTTCGATTGCCCAGCAGAGCTCTGTTTTTTCACCCAGCACCAAATTGATGTAAGGAGCAAGGTGGGCAGATTTTGACATGGCAGAAACAATAGAAGTCACTTACATAAAAATTGGGTAGCATAATTCCCACTCGTCTGCCAGGATGGGGTCCTCATTTGCATCATAGTTCTTGGTTAGAAACCCTTAGTGATAGCATCGAATCGAGCTCAGTGGCGATCCTGTTGCAGATTTCGAGTGGAATCATCTTCGTAACACTCTTTTCTTAGTGGGGCAAAGTTATCTGCCCGGTTTTGTTTGTTTCTGATGTGATACAATAAAATCCGCAAAGAAGCTGTATTGCTGATGTCGCCTTGCCCGAATGCTAACTTGGCCATAATGGTGTTGTGGAGAGGTTTAGTTGCCTCATTTCTGTGAGTTATCCTAATAAATTTACTCAGTAACTAGGTATTCCTTCTTTTTGTATCTGCTTCTCTCTCTCTTGTAAATCTCAATAATAGTTTGTCTGATATATTATTTCTATTTTCATCCTTATATAATTTTTTCACTCCTTATGGTTATATGGCAGTGAAACATTAGTCAATTTTGACTTTTGTATGGCTGGACATGGCTGACATCAATGAATAACAATTAGATCTCAAACATTTCTTTATAATGCAATATGAATGACCCCTATACGCACACAGACATGCAACATATATATATATATATATATTCATTGTACCCTTCCTGTATGCAAAACAAAAAGAAATTTTATCAGATATAAGAAATATTTCTTTCGCTTTGTCTTCAAATATCTACTAATGAACATATCTTTATATATAAATTATAAAGAATATATATATATATACATATATATATATATATATATATATATATATATATATATATATATATACGCAAATTCACTCCCGAATCAGCCTGAAATAAACAACAAGGAATTGAAGTACATCTGAAGATCAGATTTATAATTGCGCGGTGCTGTCATCTTTGAGTTTTAATACACAACTTGTTGTTGCGGGATAATTGATAGCACTCGTAAGCCGTTAAAATCTTGATTCATTTACATTTTCCCGTGCACAGTTTAAGTTGGCACTGGATTGTTGTGTGTAGGGGGATGTGGTTATTTTCGTGGATGCATGGGAGTATAGAAGAATAGGTGTTAAGACAGGATATTGGGAAAGAAAAAGAACAATACTTTAAGAAGTATAATAAATATAAATAGGTCTCTATTGATTGAGGATATTGCATTTGCCACAAGTTTGTATTTCTGTGCGTATGCTGTCAAGCCTGAATATGGGACCGGAAATAAAGTCCCGAAAAATTGAAGAAAAATTCTGAAAAGATTGGTTCACGATTAATTTCAGAATTACTAATTGTGGATGGCCTCGAAGTGACGGGACAAGTAAAAACCCAGTAATCAAGTGTTAACACAATCTGTGCACTTAATTATACATAATTCTCCTGTCAAATTGTTCATTTGTTCAGTCAGCCCTTTAATCAATGCTTCCAATCCATCAGAAGGCATTTGTAAATTTCACACACGCATTACTTTTAATCAATTATATATAGGATTTTGCTCGGATAAAGAGCATCTATTGAGTAAAACAAATTTACAAATATTTATTATTTATGCTCACTTCTGCGGCTCGTAAGCTGCCTCCATCATTGTGCTGACTGCTTCTTCCTAATACGGGCGCTTCTATTGAATTAATGCCAGCCTTATATTGGACCCTTGGTGCGTTCTTAGTCTCAAAGGTGGCTATTGCTACGGGTCTCGCACCGCTCCTCTCTAAGCATCACCGTAGAGAAGGCGTCACTTTTTGAAGTCGTATTAACGGATAGAGAGCTTATTATAAGATAAAGTTGAACCATGCATCTTCTTGTGCAAGTTTTGTGAGCAGTGTCTGCAGAGCTACCTGACCATTCATTCGAGTTTAATCCCCTTGCTTGTACACCGTCAAATGTGATTTAAATGGCAGCAGAAAGCTGATTTATCTTAGTAGTTTTCCTGTAAAAGATCAAGATTCCGCGTTATCATTTCGTCACATATTTGGAGCTATGAGTAGTTAATTGAAGAAGGTAATTAAAAATGAACATCTGAATCTTTTCGGATTTCACCGCATTTTTCTTGTGCGGGACAATTGTTAGCACTCATAGGTCGGCAAAATCTTGAACCTTTTATCTTTTCAGATGATGTAATTTTTGGCCTCAGTTGATAGGTTCTCACTTGTCCCTTCTCCTTTAAGCCTTCAATTAGCTGATTGTCTGAAAGCGCTTTAGGATCAAGATCCGCCATTGATCTTTCACCTATATTTCGAGACGTTATTTCCAGTCTCATCTTCAGGGTTGACACAATACGCACAGGAGTAAAACACAACTTGTGGTTTCTCGTCATAAACGTCAGCATGTGTTATTTCTAGTTCTCATTTTTTAAGCTTAAACAGGAATATGTGAGGAATGCAATTTAATTTTGGTATTTTTCTTTCATTCAGATAATATGAAGCCGAACAAATTCCGATGTCCACAATGTCTGTCTGGCGATTATCTATGCGGAATGTGTTCTTTGCCGGCCAATTCTAGCGACAGTGGTCCTCTTTATCCGTGCAAAGTAAATCAACCGTTAAAAAATCATTGAATTATTCTTTATCTCGTTCAACTCTTTTGTTTACAAGTTTATATTTTTCATACTAATTGAGATTGAGTGAATCTCAACATAATCTGTTAATATACTACTTATAAGTAGTGCAGAATATCGAGAATGACCATTGCTGTGCGGCAGGGTGGCTCGGTGGTTAGAGCACTAGATTCCGAAGCAGACATGCCCAGTCTAAACTAAGCATTGTATAATTTAGAAATGGAAATTAACCCAGCCGACCGGTTTCGTACCTATTGGAAACTCTTCACGTTTTGTCCAGAATTTGTCGCGAACAGAGCTCGAAACTTACGCATAGATAAGCATGATTCTCACATATGTGCAACACTCGTACTATCCTGGATTCTAATTTCGGATTCGCAACATATATAATTAAAAAAAAACATTATCCGACGTACGCGCTACAGCTCCTGTTGCCCAATTTGTGTTTTATTGTTCGAACATTAAATGTGCCGACGTGATTACCTTGTCTAGTTTTAATGAATAATGAATCCTTAAAGTATTTTCAGTATTTGGAAATACGGATTCTGACACAGTGGTTTGATCAACATCGACCATATCCATGACACTTAGAGTTGCGGCATTGAAGAGAATAGGAGGGAGTAGGAGCAGCATTGCAAATAAGAAAAAATCCGCATGAGTTTGATTTCTGCAAATACCGAGCGCTGAAAGCGAGCGCTGCAGATAGGACTTTTTTTTAAAAAAAATGCAATGTTTGTCTGACATGGGTCGTTGATGCACACTGGCTAATTAATCTTTAGTCCAGTGAAGCTTGATATCCTTTTCATACCGCCGAAACTTCAATAATGAAACACGACGTCCTTTGTTTGTTGAAACCCTAGATACTTTATACAGTGTTGGACAACTGATATGGTCCTTGTTTCTAGAACTCATTTACGATCTCGTCGCCCCGAATGTCATAGCGCACAGTATAAAACACGAAATATAGTAGTCGCAGTTTTCCATTTAAAATTGGATCATTTATACTTGATTTAAAATATTTCATATCAACGTTACTAACGATGATAACAAGAGGTTAAGTAGTCTGCAATAACTAATCACTAATATAGAAATGAGCACTTTTGCACGTACACACACAAAAAATTTAAACCGTCAATATTTCTGCTTACTCGATTTATCCTAATTACAGAAGTTTCTCATTTGCTTTCTCTGCGCGTCTAATCGATAACACGAATAAAGTTGATCTCATCTAATTCTATAGATAAAATTGCACACCCATAACTGTGTATTGTTTATGACGTGATACAGTTAAATCCGCAAGGAAGCTGTATTGCTGATGTTGCCCTGCTCGAATGCTAACTTGGCCATAATAGTGTTGTGGAGAGGTTTAGTTTGCCTCATTTCTGTGAGTTATCCTGATAAATTAACTCATAGTAGCTAGGTATTCCTTCTCTCTCTCTCTCTCTCTCTCGTAAATCTCATTAATAATTTGTCTAAAATATTATTTCTGTTTTCATTTATATACTTTTTTCACTCCTTATGGTTATATGGCAGTGAAAAATTAGTCAATTTTGACTTCTGTATGGCTGAAAATGATGATGATGGTGATAAAAATATATAAATTTTATATATATGCTTATATATAATTGCTTATATGAATAAATATATAATACACTGTTAATTAACCTATATATGTGTTCATTCCGCTGTAATTCTCAGCACTTTCCAATCGCGTAAATGTAGCTTTGTAAATAGTACAGCCAACCATAATATTTTCATTTCACTTAAAGTGAAGCGTTAAATTTGCATAATATTCAATTCACAGTTTAATAATCACATCCTGAGTGCAATCGATTTTAAGGAGTAATGGTGAAGGGGATGATAAATCTATTGTAAGATTAAAATATTAAGATATAGCGGTATGACCAACGTACTTAAAATTAAAACAAAATAACCGACTTGTTCTGCGTTGTAATTATTCTTCCAAAGGTTGTTTCTAGTAGAACTTTTTTGACGTTCGGCATAATCATGCAAATGAAGGTTGCTCAAAGCCAGAGAAAGAGTAAGTACAAGAACATGAATAAATTTTTGGCATAGTTAACTTATACCGAAGTTGACTTAAAAGAAATCGCTCATTAGGATCCACCTTAAAGGCGTCTGCCATTCTATAGTCTTGTAAGAAAGGAGTTTAAGAAAAATGAGAAAGGAAAAAACAATTTTATAAATTTCAGTTGTAACGAGGGCCAGACTTGTGGTCATTCAACAGACGCTGGCCACTACAACGGAGTCTAGGCGGGACCCTTTCTGCTTTTAGTTGGTGAAGGAAATCGAGGTGGTAACGATTATTGTTGTGGAGACCAAGGCATTAGAGGCCATTACGCAATAATAAAAAACAAGATGAAACCAGTCATTTATTCGTGACATGTGGACGTGAATTTTAGACGGATTTGTTTCATGGGTGCGTCGTTGCCGAATTGATGTAGGATATTTAAATACCAAATCTTAAAATTTGTCTATACGGAAAATAATAATTCATTGTGCTCGGAGTTTTTGTATACAATTTTTATTATAGTCTAAATACTATTATTATATCCGTTATATGTGTGGCTTGAATATTTCATTGGGTCTGGTGTAGTCGTTCTACCTGGTTTAGGTTAACTGAACCATCGCGAGAATGGAATAGGCCTGCGGTATAGATAGCAGACTGTGTCTATAGAATGATGGGGCGGTTTATGATGGCTCAACAGGCGTTGACCACTACAGCAATGGAATCTTGTAAAAATGTTCTAGGTCTGATCATTCTGCTTTTATTAGGTATTATTTGGCCACTTATTCATCAAACCAACGTTTTCTGCCACGCAATACCATTTCAATAAATTTAGAGACAATATTTGTTGAATTCTCAATAAAGGCGAAACCGGTCTGTTAGATGAATTGCCTTTGCTATCAGATGCAATGTTTGGTTTCTACTGACTATATATATTGATAGTTTCTAATTTCACCATTTTTTAAAATGTAAGAACAAAACAACGTACTCCATGGAATAACATTTATTAATAAATCTTATTTCTACCAGTATCATTGTATATTTCACTATTCATTCATCAGGTTATTTATCAAACCAATCTCCTCTTCGTTGTAAGCAGTTCTCTTTGTTTTGCGTGCAATTTAATTCACTATTTTGCAATTTAGACCAAATGACGTTACGCTAAAGGAGTGGTCTAAATTGCGCAAAAGTAGTGGTCTAAATTGCGCAAAACAAAGGCTAGCACAACGAAGAGGAGATTGGTTACGACAAATGTACAGTGGGATTGGATGAACGAATATACTAACGAATCCAGAACAATGGCTGTAGATACTGGTAGAAATAAGATTTATTAATAAATGTTATTCCATGGAGTACGTTGTTTTGTTCTATATATATATATATATATATATATATATATATATATATATATATATATATATATATATATATATTTGTACTCACATGCATAAGTTCCAATAGGTAAAGAGGCGACTGCAGCGCTGCCTGCCTTTCTTCCGGAAGAGATCGTACAACAAAATACACGGTGCACTTCCAATAGCCATTGTTGGTCTTCGTATTCCACTTAGACTCAAATAAATCATATCCATTGAATCTTGGAATGTGATTTCGAGTCATCCTTTGAGTACTCTACATTGTCTCACTCTGGCATTACATAAGGAATAAGGCGATATTTCTGCCTTTCCAATGCGATAGTTATCAATTCAGGTCTTGAGTAGCTTATTGTCTTTCTAGACCTGCAGCAATAGCTCTTCTTGTTTCGTGCTAGATTCCGAATTTGTTAAAAAAACGTGATCATTGGTAAACTGAAAAGTCGCCGAAATATCTTAAATAAACAAAACGACTGGAATACAGCCTGTGTTAATCAAAACGCAGATCAGGTAATTTTCATAAATCCAGTTTCGGAAATTTTAAATTTTTTAAATAACTTATCACGTTTTATGCTTGGATTTATGTATGTATATTTGTATGTGTGTTCATGTGTGTATTTATTCATGTATATATATGCATGTTTTTGTGTATGTATGTATGCATGGGTATTTATGTATCTATATTTGTTTTACGTATGTATCTATGTATTTATATTTGTATGTATGCATGTTTGTGTGCATGTATGTATGTATGTTTTTATGTATGTATGTATGTATTTTTGTGTATGCATGGCTGTATGTATGTATGCAGGTGTATTTCTTTGATATTTATTTAATTGCGCAGTGCGAGCGTCATATCTTGCATCTCGTGATTTACGCTCGCGTGTTGTCGCTTTGCACTAACAGTTTTGCAAAGATCCAAATAAACATGGAGTTTTTGGCTGGAAATATTATTCGACATTTCCCAAGTAATATTAGTGGCTCAATTGTTTATTTGATAAAAAACTTCCAATCTGATAGCCAGCATGCTTATGTCGTATATACCAACAGAATTATCTCAAATATACTAAGTATAACGTGGAGAAATGTAAAGTCTTGAGAATAAGCCACAATTCTCTGTGCGATGCCGCGCATGGCTATCATCACTTTTGCCGTTCTTACATTCATTTCATCAAAGGCTGTTAACAAGATCGGCCTATAACAGGACAAATTATTGCTCACTGGACTATAATTCTAACCCACATAAGTACAGCGGGCTGCATTGTTTGCCCTCGAGTTGTCTAACGGAAAGGCTGTACTATTATTTTCGGTTAAATGCCCGACCTCTACTGACATCCATTGTCTAAAAGACTAATCTTTCTTTATACCTGTGAATTATTTATCTTGGTTAGAAATAAATAGAAGAACTTTCGTATCATTCATGTTAAATTTGCTGGTCTTGTTCGTTTACCATAGAACTGTCCTTCCTATCCTTTTCACGTCGTTTGATTTTTGATTTATGTGCCCAAAATTATTTAGATGAAAAAATGCGGCCGCATGTTTCACCTTGCCTGTGTGGAACATTTGGCTTGTGTTGTTGTCACTGACAACCGGTCAACTAAAGCTGCTGGTCCTAAAGTTGGTCATTTTGAGATAAAGCGCTGTCCAGCTCATGCCTGTAATACATGCGCCATTGAAAAATCAATTTCAACCGCAAAGAAAATACAGAGTGAGTGCGACAACAAAAGAGACGATGAAGAAAACCAAAATGACGCTGAAAATTTGAAAGTGAAACTGGAGCCAGAAGACAATGAATTGCTTCATTGTGTCCGGTAAAATACATCGCCTTTAATTTTCTCACATTTTAAGAGATCGTTAATTGCATACTTGATATATACGATTACCCGATTTTGTAATTTTAATTGAGAAGTTTGTCCTGTTTTCAGGCATATATTTATTATAAAGCAGATATATAAAACAGTTTAAAAATGGCCTTGCTCTTTCTATCGGAACTGAGCTCGGTTGTATGTCTGGTAATTTATATAATATTTTTTTTGAAAAGAATGAATTAAACACATATAACACACACTAAACTGGAAGCAGGGAATTATCGTTGAGACACACATACTTGCACACATACACACATGGGTTTATAACAATAAAACCTCATTAAGCAAGGGTTCTACTTTCCATTCTCGTGTCTCTTGGTAAGTAATTATTTTATGCATAGAAATTATGTGATCGATATCGCAAACAATATCTGGTCTTGACATGGTTGATCTAGCGCTTCTAGGTTTTTAGCCACCCCCGGAATCGCGTCAGTATCTTAGCGTGTAGGGTGTGTCAATGTACTTCTGAGGCAATCGGCGTTTAATAAGGTTTAATGGTTTTTATAAATCCAAAAGCGGAAAAGTTGAACTAGCCGGCTCGAAATTTGTCTATTCGTTCATGCTACCTGATTTTTCTTCGGCACTCACCTAAACCAAACCGAAAATGTACATAAATTTACAAAGCCATCCCGGGCGCTGACAGATGTAGTCTACAATCTTCCATGTTTTAATAGCCTATTTGAGACAGTGACTTGTAGACTTCACCTAAATGCTTAGTGAAAAAGCCAAGAAATTTCAAAATCGTATTCATGGTTTACCAGAGGCAGCTACTAGGCTAGTGAGTATATATTTTCGGCAGAACCCGATCTGCCTGCTTTCATCATGATTCTTGGATAGGCGGTTTCGAAGACACCTGCCATCTAGGCTCCGTTTGAACGATAGCCGCATGGAAGGAAATTTCCATCTGGTTATAGTGGGAAAACCTAGATGCGAACCATTAATAGAGCCAGTTAACCAATTCTGGCGCTCTCAGAGAACGGCCATAATCGGCTTATCAAAATGTGATCGAAATGACTATAATGGCATTTTACTGTCCCGTTGGCAAAGTTTAAGTTTCCATGGTTCGTGGCAAGATAAGGTCGAAATTGCTGGAAAAATGACTTCACATCGATCTGGTTAATACCAAGAGCAATGTACACGAATATGATCGTCAGAACCAAGTTACCTGCGCGGAACCTAGCAATTAAAAAATGGAGCTCTATTCCTCCAGTCATAAAGGGCTTTCGCTACCACACTTGATAGTAGAGCGGTGAGGCCACATCTGGGTTGATTTCTCTCGCATTGGGTCAGATGAAGAATCGTATTATTGCTTGTGCTAGGCCCGAGTGGTCTAATAGAAGCAATTCTTACGTTAGGATAAAAGCTTTCGAGAAACTATGCTTGTTCAGTTAAGCCAGCCATAAAGCGACATTTATTATAATGAAGGTTGCGGTCTTGATATAAACACCTGACCCATTAATTACTTACATATGTCAGGATAAACTAAGAATTGTATTGTGTAGTAAAGGCAATTCATCTAGTGGACCGGTTTTGTCCTTAAAGGAAACTCATTACGTACTATCCAGATTTTGCCGCGTACAGGGCTCGTACCTGGGCACGTCTGCTTCGGAATTTGTTGCTCTAACCACTGAGCCACCGCCCGTGCAACCAATGTTCGTTTAATTATATAAAGCGACATTAAACACTGTTTGTTGCGGAGAACTAATATATATGCAAGTATGTATTAGGTGTTTCGAACCTAGTAACAAATTAGTTCAGTTGAGACCAGAAGGATAAACCAAAGGCAGCATGAACGGAAAGTATAATCTCATGCACATTCGTTTCGTGCTTACCGGCGACTCATCAGTAGGAGCCGGTATTACGCCCTTTAACCACTATATATGTGTGAAGAATGTGGTATAATAGGACGGTACAATCTCCTAGACGAATGTATAACTTGTATTAGTGAAGCTAACATCATATAAGTCTACGACAATGCGACTTCAACGCTAACTCACACTATATAATATATATACCGAGTCTGTAAAGGATACTAACACTATGGCTATTGTGTTAGTAACCGATACCAACATTATTGTACCGAAAAGGTATATGGTACTAACACTATGGTTTCCGAGTCGCACATTCCTCACCCAAATATATAGTGGTTAAAGGGCGTAATACCGGCTCCTACTGATGAGTCGCCAGTAAGCACGAAACGAATGTGCATGAGATTATACTTTCCGTTCATGCTGCCTTTGGTTTATCCTTCTGGTCACAACTGAACTAATTTGTTACTAGGTTCGCAACACCTAATACATACTTGCATATATATTAGTTCTCCGCAACAAACAGTATTTAACTGTAATATATTGAATTGAATGATGTCATGCTTACCGCGAAATGTGATAACTGATATCGATCAAGGCCAGAGTGTATGGATTTACTGGAGTAACAGGTGTTGAGAAATTGTTGTAATTCTCAATTTCGGTGAACTTTAGCATAAATTGATATCCATCAGGTTGGTATCATGTACCGACTCGGAAACCATAGTGTTAGTATCCATGTACCTCATCGATTACAATAATGTTGGTATCAGTTACTAACACAATAGCCATAGTGTTAGTATCCTTTACAGACTCGGTATATATATTATATAGTGTGAGTTAGCATTGAAGTCGCATTGTCGTTGACTTTAGATTATGTTAGCTTCACTATTACAGGTTTACACATTCGTCTAGGAGATTGTACCGTCCTATTATATATAGTGGTTAAAGGGCGTAATACCGGCTCCTACTGATGAGTCGCCAGTAAGCACGAAACGAATGTGCATGAGATTATACTTTCCGTTCATGCTGCCTTTGGTTTATCCTTCTGGTCACAACTGAACTAATTTGTTACTAGGTTCGCAACACCTAATACATACTTGTAAAGCGACATTGCTTATGCTGTGAAGTTGTCGTAGCTTTATGGAATCTTTATAATAAATCATCAAGTCTCCAATTTATCAACATAAATATGCTTCAGAATGCGAAGAGGTTCAGTAGATTTCTCTCGTATTTGCGCACAGCGGACTCTCAGTATTTGCTGGTTCGCAAGGGCCCAATCTGAGGCCTTATTTTTTCAGCTATATGACCCAGTTACGTTTGTGGGTGCTCTGCTTCTAAGTCCGAAAATTTGAAATTGATGTTCATAATTTATTGAGCAATGAAAATTCATCAATTTTTATCGTTCTCTTATTTTTACATTTTTGGCCTTTTAATTGATTTATGTGTCAACATTATTATTTGCTTTGCCTTTTTCGTTTCACCTATATTATACACATATACACACACACAAAAAAATAAGTATATATATATATATATACATATATATATATATATATATATATAAATATATATATATATATATGTATATTGTTTGTATATATGTATTAAAAGTGTTGGTGTAGTTAATTCTATAATTGCAGAAAGTCCACAGTTTACTCTTTATTGTGATACACACAAAAAGTAGCCGTGCCTGCTGATGACAGGAATCAGAATATCCGCTATTTGGTTAATACACGTTTAGCTTATTGCATATGAAGAGAGGCTCGCGCATTGTGCACTGTTCTGTTCTATTCCAAATAAATTTGTCAAACAAACCAATCGCGCTTTTTATTTTTGTTGCTGAGTTCTAATATATAATCAATTTTTTATTAGGTATTCGTACACGGTAACAGATTATTTATAATGGGATCAAAACTATATTTCAAAGTCAATATGAACGAATGATGTAATCGCATGTACATATGCGTTTGTGCTTATTGGCGATTAATCAGATGAACTGGTATTACGTCCTATACCCACTGTATATTTGGTCAAGAAATTAGGGACATTTGTACGGTACAATCTCGTGTACGAATGTGTATCTAAGCGGTTCTCGAGTTACCTACATATAAACTCTTAGACAATGTGATTTCAAAGCCAACTAACTATGTTTTATATATAACGAACCCATAAAGGTTACCGACACAATGGCTTTCAAAATGTCGTGTCGTTATGTGGATTTCTTGATATGCTATATGGCACCAAAATTGAGAATTATAACTAATTTTTCACCTTTTTTACTCAGACAGAACCGCACACCATGACGTTAATCGATATCAATGATCACATTTCGCGCCAATAATGACATCATTCAGTTAAAAATGTAATATATATACTTACTTTTCGTTGCGGAGAACTAACATGTTTGGAATTGTGCATTAGGAATTGCATACTTGGTACGAGATTAGTTTAAATAAGATAAAAGAGATATATCGATGTCAACGTGAACGAAGGATATTAATCTTCATAAACCCATTCATTTTGGGCTTACTGGCGACTCATCAATGGCCACCTGTATTAAGCCTTTTATCCACAATATATTAGGTTATAAATGTGGATGGTACAATCTATTATACGAATGTGCGTCCATGCGGTGTTGAAGTTATGTTCGTATAGTTTTCGAAAATGCGCTTTTAAAGCCAATTCATTATATATATATATATATATATATATATATATATATATATATATATATATAAATAATTAATGGAATAATTGATATCGATCAATGCCCAGAGTGTGTGGGTTGCCGGATTAACAGGTGTTCAGAAGTGATTTTTAAATTTGGTGAAATATCTTGAGTTGGTTTCGATGCATCTCTGCCATATAACCAAATGGAAAAGCGAATAATTAATTTCTTAAAGTAAAATAGTAATTGGAAAAATTAATCATTTTACACAAAGAAAACTATTAGCGGATGGTGATTAATGAATGGATGATCTAATTCTAATGGAGATAAATCACTGGGGAATATACAAAAATAAGGCAATCTAAAGCGCTACACATACCATTATGATAAAATCATCTTTAGAGAAATGCGACCGAACTCTGTACTTAATTCTGACAGACTAAACAAAGTAAGTCAAGATGATTCTACAAGAAATCTCCAACAGGGTCGCCAAAGAGTTCGGTATGATGGGGAACATACACAAATAAGACAATCTGGAGCGCTACACATACCATTATGACCAAATCATCTTTATGGAAATGTGACCGAACTTTGTATTTAATTCTGACTGACAAAAAAAGGAAATCAAGATGATTCTACAAGACATCTACAACAAGGTCGCCAATGAGTTCGGTTCGATGGGCAACATACACAAATAAGGCAATCTAAAGCGCTACACATACCATTATGACCAAATCATCTTTATGAAAATGTGACCGAACTTTGTATTTAATTCTGACTGACAAAAAAAGGAAATCAAGATGATTCTACAAGATATCTACAACAAGGTCGCCAATGAGTTCGGTTCGATGGGAAACATACACAAATAAGGCAATCTAAAGCGCTACACATACCATTATGACCAAATCATCTTTATGGAAATGTGACCGAACTTTGTATTTAATTCTGACTGACAAAAAAAAGGAAATCAAGATGATTCTACTAGATATCTACAGCAAGGTCGCCAATGCCCGGCCCATGAGAAACATACAAATAAGGTAACTTAAAGCGCTACACACCATTATGACCAAATCATCTTTGTTGACCGAACTTTAGACACGCACTTGACTGACAAAAAGGAAATCAAGATGATTCTACAAGATATCGCAAATGGGTCGCCAATGAGTTCGGTTGATGGAAACATACACAAATAAGGCAATCTAAAGCGCTACACATACCATTATGACCAAATCATCTTTATGGAAATGTGACCGAACTTTATTTAATTTGACTGACAAAAAAAGGAAATCAAGATGATTCTACAAGATATCTACAACAAGGTCGCCAATGAGTTCTGTTCGATTGGGAACATATACAAATAAGACGATCTGGAGCGCTACAAATACTATTATGACCAAATCATCTTTAAGGAAATGCGACCGAACTTTGTTTTTAATTCTGACTGACTAAATAAAACAAGTCAAGATGAATCTACAAGAAATCTCCAACAAGGTCGCCAATGAGTTCGGTTCGATGGGGAACATACACAAATAAGACAATCTGGAGCGCTACACATACCATTATGACCAAATCATCTTTATGGAAATGTGACCGAACTTTGTTTTTAATTCTGACACAAAAAAACAAGTCAAGATGAATCTACAAGATATCTACAACAAGGTCGCCAATGAGTTCGGTTCGATGGGGAACATACACAAATAAGGCAATCTAAAGCGATACACATACCATTATGACCAAATCATCTTTATGGAAATGTGACTGAACTTTGTATTTAATTCTGACTGACTAAACAAAACAAGTGAAGATGATTCTACAAGATATCTCCAACAAGGTCGCCAATGAGTTCGGTTCGATGGGGAACATACACAAATAAGGCAATCTAAAGCGATACACATACCATTATGAGCAAATCATCTTTAAGGAAATGCGACCGAACTTTGTATTTAATTCTGACTGACTAAACAAAACAAGTCAAGATGATTCTACAAGATATCTCCAACAAGGTCGCCAATAAGTTCGGTTCGATGGGGAACATACACAAATAAGACAATCTGGAGCGCTACACATACCATTATGACCAAATCATCTTTATTGAAATGTGACCGATCTTTGTATTTAATTCTGAATGACTAAACAAAACAAGTCAAGATGATTCTACAAGAAATCTCCAACAAGGTCGCCAATGAGTTCGGTTCGATGGGGAACATACACAAATAAGACAATCTGGAGCGCTACACATACCATTATAACCAAATCATCTTTATGGAAATGTGACCGAACTTTGTTTTTAATTCTGACACAAAAAAACAAGTCAAGATGAATCTACAAGATATCTACAACAAGGTCGCCAATGAGTTCGGTTCGATGGGGAACATACACAAATAAGGCAATCTAAAGCGATACACATACCATTATGACCAAATCATCTTTATGGAAATGTGACTGAACTTTGTATTTAATTCTGACTGACGAGAAAAGCAAGTCAAGATGATTCTAGAAGAAATCTACAAAACAAGGTCGCCAATGAGTTCGGTTTGATGCTATATCGCGCAGGATTTCCAGCTAAGAACAGTAATACGCATGTAGACCTAATCCTGGTAGATAAACTTAATTTCTATTGACTTCAGCTATTTCAACCATGCAAGAATCTATATATCGTGTTTCTTGCGTCAAACTGGCGCCAGCTGAGAAAATAAAACTCTACTGGGCCGTCGAATTGAAAGCCTACGTATCTCTTAACCGTACCAGCGCAGTTGGTGGAGCCTTATTTTTGTTTGACATGAGCATCTTGTTGACCGAAGCCAAAATACGTCTACGTTTGTCAGTTTTGCTTATTCGTTTTTAGTAACCTATATTGTCTACTCTTCTTAAACAGAGCTGGTTGAATGCATGTAAGCGTCCAACTGAAGAACATACCGAAGAATATTTATATTTGAAGTGTTCCATCAACTTAACAAGACGAAACATTTGATCAGTTTTTCTGTCAATGTTGCTAACTTTTAAATTCATAGGACATGTTGCGGGAATAAGTTGATAAAAACATTGGCTGTTACCTAAAGTTATTTTTTCTTGTATCCCTGTAGCTTTTCTAGTCCAGCATGTTTCAAAATCAACTTGCGGATTATAATTAAGTTGGCGTTTAACAGCTCTGCCTGTTTTATAATAAGTAGAGCTAGAAAGTAATTGTTGCAGAATTTGGTGGGTATCCAGAGGCTCCTTAGAGACCCAATGACTATTTCTACAAGAGCTTAAGGTGCCACATAGATTTGTATCTGCATTGTGCTTAGTGGATCTTATCTTCGTCAACAGGAAGTTCACCGTCAAGGCCAGTTTAATTTGATTTTCGAATATCTTCATACTTTGGTTAGAAAAATCGCTGTTCGTATTTGCTTGCATGTAAGGAAATTTTTTTCTTGTTTAGTTTCCGTAAAATTTCACTGCAAATATAACACGTTCTTCCAAACAAACGACAATCTTAAATACAAACAACGCCATTTCAAATTATTTTTCACTTGATCTATTTGAGTCCAAAGTTATCCGCGTGCTAGAAGACGCTTTGTGGCGCAACAAATTACACTATGCCTAAAGTTTGTGTTACTCAAGTATAAGTTTTTCTCCATGCAACTATCTAACAGTCGTTGACCATTATCGTTGTGTATTGAGCTTGACGTGTATCGGCCACCTAGATGAAAGTGTGCTTCACTGATGCGCGAAACTTGAGCATTCATGTCACGCATAACCAAGGTTATATCCAGTTCGATGCATTTTAGATTAATTATAGCTAATATTTTCATGATTATATGTGGGCTGTAAAACGACACTAGCTCGCCCATTCCTAATGGGCATAGTTTGTATTCTGATTCCTTCTATTAGATAGTTTTCCAACGAAGGCTTACGAGCATTGTATGGCCAGGCGCCAGTGGATAAAGTTTCCATCGGCTGCTGAAACTTACTCTACGCTTTTAGCACACATGCTCAAATTTCGTCCCTACCCACTTACCACTGTGTTGTGCGTAGTTTAGCCGAATTGTAGGGTTCACATTAAACAGTATAATGGCTTTAACCCATTGTACACGGCAAGGTTTATGCCACCTTTTTTGAGCTGACTAACCAGAACCTGCCAATTATCAGGCAGTAAATTTCTATGACTGCTGGCTACCACTACTTATAATTATGTTGCGCTTTTCGTATAGCCTAAACGGGAAGAAATCTATCTACTAGGCCATTGTCTCGTCCTAATTTGGTTATATATCGATAACGGCTAAGACTACGATAAGTTTTCAAATGGTCCGTAGTATATGACTTGCCATGCACTAAAATTTGCAAGCAAAAATATACATTAGTTATCCAACGACATATACCACAAACACAATGTCTATTAATGTTATTTTAAACCTATTTTTTATTTTAAAAAAATCTTTGGCAGCTGTTCGTTTGCCTATCATACTGGTGATTTGTGTACTCCAGCCGGTTCGGTTGAGGTTTCACTTTCCGACATTGTTTGCCCACGTCATTTCGACAAACAACTTCAGAATGACACGCGTTTCAAAACATACCCGGCTTCCATCTGTTTTGCGTGTAAAAAGTCTGGCGGCGAACGGTCGGTAAGATTTGTTTTGTTTTTTTACTTCTTCACGTTTCTACAAATGCATAATTTAGTCTTGGCCTATTGGGAATTTTATTTCGCACACGCACCACATGTTAGTTTTTTATTAGCACTAGCATCATAGGCAGCGATACATCAGTAATGTTTTTGTTGTTTACTAACTACTCGCAGACTTTAAAGAATTTTTACCACCAACCGCGCAATCAATTAATGTTTAATTGTATTGCCTTTATATATGTGTAGCGCAAGCTGCAAACAGTTAATGTTCGTGACTGCATAGAAATTATGCAGCGAACATCTCCGGTCAATTACAACGTATGCAAGACTACTAGAGGTGAGAGCCGCATATCTAATTTCTATATATATATATATATATATATATATATATATATAAAATGCGGTTTGACTTGCTAATGATTGCCGTCGTACTCTGATGATGATCATGGAAGGTCGAACGCGTCAGTGCGTGCGACTGGCGGTTGCTTTTGTTGTCTGACGTCTGGTTAAATACAATGGGATTTGTGTTTACTTCAAGATCGCAAACTTGAATTAAAGAATGCTCATATTGTTTTATCCTCTTCAGTTTGTTGCCAATCCGATCGAATGTTTGTTGAGTCTGTTGGGCTCGCCTGGATTCTAGTAAATCTGCGGTATCAGTGCAAACAGGCACCCATACAGGCACATACGCATACACACTTATCAGCCCAAACGATATATATATATATAAACAAGATATTTCGATCCAAACTAGATCGACAAATAATGACCATTTTAACCTTATTGTATTAAGGGGCTTTTCTATTAAAATTATGTTTTATCGTGTCAAGTATGCCTGAATTTAAATAACTAAATGAAAAATTCTTATTTCAGAATTATACAACATTACGAACAAACAGCGTTACATCAGCATGGCATGTTAGTGCTCCACTGTCGCTTGACATAGACTAAGTTGTTATGTCTGCTCTAATTTTTTGCTAATTTTTCTGCGATTATTATTATGAAAATAAGTGAATCTACTTGCCAAAGTAAATTCTGTTAAATTATACTAGCGTTTTTCATAATTGTGCAACGAATGTGTTATAATGTTAATTTGTGGTGTTTTATTTAACACAGAAAACTTATTATTATGGAAAGAAGCTTGTGTCTTTAAAATTATTTCTTTAAGTAATTGTAGCCTCGGCAACCCTAATTGGCCACAAAAATAAACTATATATATTCATAGGCTCGTCTGTTGGAGTAGCACATTTTTTTCGTTTTTAGCCAAAGAATGATTATAAGGTGTATATTGATATGCAAGAAATGTTTCTATTCTATTTATTTCAGTTTGCTTGTCGTGTCTGCCCGAAGGCTTACCACACTGAATGTTTACCGCCGCATGAAAAGATATTGGGTGTTCCTGATCCCGGAAACTTCACCTGTTTCGGATGTCAGTAAGTTCAGTTAGTGGGCTGAAAAATAAATTTTACATGTAAACGGTCAATGTAATTAGTATATAGATTAGCTTATTCAAAATTCCTCTTTTTCAAATTAACCGCAATATCAACAGAAGTTTAATTGATAGTCATACACATATTCTTAGTTCGTAAAAACTTGGCCTACTCACTCCCTGAGTACAGTTTGTAATCGGGCTAAAATTATATAATATTATTTAAGGTATAATGACAGGATTTAATTATATATATATATATATATATATATATATATATATATATATTTGGTATTAGCTAAACACAGCATAAGATGGAAAATGAAATTCATCAACTAGACCGTCACTCGTCAAGTAGTTGTTAGAGTTTTAGCAGTTTGTACCTGAATGAGGGTGCATTGGGCTTAGTCTTTCAACTCATCAACTGCACCCGCAAAGCCCTCATTGCTGGCAATTTTAAGATATAACTTATAATTTTTATCAGACTTCCTTCAAGTGAATCTGTTAGAGTATTGTCTTTGGACCAAAATTCCGATTGTTCATTCCAGATCTGTCATTAAACACACACATACACCATGCTGCATAACGAAATATTGTTGAATTAAAGTAAAATGACGAAATCGATCCTATTTGTTGTCTGTACACATTAAACATTGCTTAAAATAGCAAATGAAATTCATCAACTAGATCGATTTCGTCCTTATTGGACACAAGTAATTTCCAGAATCACATGAAGCGATACAGTGTCAACAAAAAGTATGCTGTATTGCCATTGGCTCCTTGCTTGGTTGTTTAATTGATCTAGTATATGTGGCATAATGCAGTGTAGGTGATCCAGCTTGGAGATATATATTTGCGACTAATCATTATTCGATCTGGCTTTACATGCTTCCCTGCTCACGGCTATGGGGCATTTTGGTGCCTCGGTATTATTATTTCTATGATATTATCTTCAAATTTAAATATATTATTGTTCTCATACCATATATTTATCGTAATAAATAGCTGAATAACCATGGAAAGATCCTTGTACAAGAAAAGATGAATGATTAAATAGAAAATATGGATCTAATCAAGATAAAAAGTTCTAAATATGCAACACAATGAATAGTGGCGACATGGACATGTCTGTATCGCACACACTGGGCAAACTGGACTTCTCAAAGAAGCGACATCCCAGCTACGGCTTGATTTCGGTTTTTAATACATCACTTCGTAACTTAAATACACATTGCATTTAATTCTTCCAAGAAAAACGACTTATTACGAGAGTGAATATATATTAAAAATCTGTAAAATGATTGTTGTTGAACGCGATGGAATGCCATATTACTCAGGAAATCATATTTTGTGCACAATTAATGGTTATTTGAGGGAAGCTCAAAACGACTGATTGCCTAATCCTAATGAGGATCGGGGTGATTTTATGCGTTTCAGTTAGAACGTCAAGAAAGCTTTGTTACCGAAGTCGCTTGACCTATGGTATGTGCTTTGTAGTGGTCCAGGAGGCCTTATTTCTGTGTTAGTTATACAGATCTTCCCGTATAGACGAGACCTACTATGTATTGAATACATTTTCGTTCCTGCCCTACAGGCTTTTATTGTAATTATTGCTAAAAGCAGGTCGCAGCCATGGGAGGTCCCAGCCGTTGTACTAGCAATTATAGCGTGAACTTCACTATCGCTGTCTGAATGCAGCCATCCTACAGCATGTGAGGCGTTGAGATCAGATTTACCATGCAGCTAAAACCTAGTGGTCAGTGGATAGCGACTTAATCATACCAAGCGTAAGGGATGCAGAGATAAAGGCTCTGCTGCTGACGGAAACTCCGGCTACTGGCGCCTCAAATTAGCCACATTATGCAGGATATTTGACTCCGTCTATGGTGACGCAACATTTCCACTGGATATTGACCATTTATTGTTCTCTTACATCCAACTGATAAATGCATAATACAACAAATGATGACAATTTGCACTATCAGTTTCAGTCAGCCTTGGTTGACAGGCTATCTAAACAAAGGAAAACTGAATACGAACCATCAAACAAGAAATGGGCGACCTATTGATGACTTACCGCGAGTTCCGTTCGCGGGTTGTTGATTTGCACTCTAAGTTTCACAAAGATCCGATTGGTCCCCATTTCCAAGTACGCATCTTTTTTTTTACTGTGGCTGACTCCTTTTGGAGGATAAGCCGGCTCCATAGAAATCCCGGATTATACCTCTCCATGCCGGGCGGTTGGCAGCCATTTCGGAACATCGAACATTCCAACATCCGAAATAAATAGGTGTTTTCGCGCTGATACAGAGCGCGTCGCTTGCCGTAGCATGAACGGTATTTGTGACATTTCATGGAGTTTCTTGGGAATTTGGTACAAGTGGTGTCCCCTCACCACTCGGCTTTTTGATCGAGGACGCACCTCTAGCCTTTGCACATCCAAGCGCAGTCTGCAAGGCAGCAGTAAGTTGCATGGTTGCCGGTGGCTGTTGAGAGCTCATTCGCCATTCGGAAGTACGGGGTACTGTCCAGGAGTCCATGTAATCCTGTGGCTGTTGAACCCTTTTGTGGCGGGGAACACACGCCGAGTCATGGTGCCGTCGTCGGGCTCATGTGGTATTTTATAGGAGATCCGATTGCCGGTCGGAAATCCACCACGCCCTGGTGACACCACCGCCATAGCCCGTTAGCCCATGTACGATCGGCCATCGAGACATGGTTGACACCGTCGTACGCATCTGATTTGTCTTCGATCAGGCCGGGTGCGTATTCCACATTTGCCTAAATCAGCTATTGCGAGAATCTTATTGTGAATGTGTGGATTAGGGAAAACTGAACCGAAACGTCGCCAGTCAACGAAGATTAGATCGCACCTCATTTCCATTGGTTAGTATGGACGATGTTGAAGCCTTCGGAAGAAAGGGACGAATACGCACCCAGCCTGATCAAAGACAAAAAAGATGCGTACTTGGAAATGGGGATCAATTGGATCTTTGCGACAACCCGCGAACGCAATACACGGACTTGCAACATATGAAGCTGGCACCCCGCAAAACTTCAAAGGATATTTGTCATACAAATGGTGACATTGTACGCTTGGGCCACCTCGTATTTTAAAATGGCTCGCCTTATCTGCAGAGCCTTACAATGTGGAGAAACGAAAGCAGTCTAGTGAAGGTGAACCTGAAATTAGGATATCGAAACCTTTTATGAGATATTGAGGATAGATCAATCTCGTCATGAACTCAACTGAGAGTAAACAGAGTCGGTTCTTAATCAAAACCTTTAATTGAAGGTCGGATAGTGAACACTGCGTCTCTCTCTATTTTGTTGATAGAAGTGAATAGCCAGGTTCACATTTGACGACACTTATTCCTTATACTGGCGCAGAGCACGCTGAAATACGAACGGCCGGCACCCTGTTTACTTGGTTATAGTTGTATTTTGCATGGCTGATGTCGCCTTGCTCGAATGCTAACTTGGCCATAATGGTGTTGTGCTATCCTGATAAATTTACTCATAGTAACTATGTATTTTATTGTATATGTATTTTTTCAGTAAATTATGGATATATTTTGTTCTCAGTTTTATTTGTATTTAAAATTGTTAGATCCTAAACATTTACACACACACAAAAATATTCTTCTATTCTTAGTCAAAACTGCCGAATTCGCTATGCTCAGATGGTGTGGGCTAAGGTGGTCGGCTTCCGCTGGTGGCCATGTGAGGTTATTCACGCTAGAAACGCTCCTATAAACATTATAAAAATGTCCCACCCCGAAGGCTCGTTTCCCATCCACTTTCTTGGCTGCAACGAATACCAATGGGTCACTGGTGGGCGAGTTTTTAGCTACCAAACGGCGGCTTCGACGAATTTGGCTGTTCTTCCGAAGTCGAGTGGATCAGTAAACAAGGCGTTCATATTGTGTATGATAATGCATTACAAATGCCATTTTTAACTGCACCATTTTAAAACTTAGACTATGTGTTGCGTGTAGTGCACAATACTATTGCCTAATTACAATATTATTTTTCATTTGCTTATATATGTTATTGGTCGATTATAATTTAAATAATATAAATAAATAGCAATCAGTGGTTGCTTAATTGAATAGCATAAAGGCGTGGAAGAAGCTGCAAAAATGTAATGCTGCTTCACTCCTGTATAATCAGACGAGAATAAAGAAGAAAAGTGAATAGAATTAATAATAAAAGTAGTTTTCAAAAATTAAAATAGATAATAATGACAAAAACTGTTAAAGTGATTAATAAAAGTAATGATAATTGAGCCACCCTGTCATAGGGTAGCTCAGTTGTTAGACCAACAGCTTTCGAAGCAGACGTGCCCAGATTCAAGCAGTTCGCGGCAAATTCTGGACAATACGTGATGAGTTCCAATAAGGACGAAAACGATCTACTGGATGAGTTGCCGTTTCCACACTATAAAATGTTTAGTTTATAGCTACAACTGTATGTACTTAGTGGGATGGCTGTTAGCGTTGGTTTACATCTATTTGAGGTTGGTTCTTATGTAGCTGCATCAGCTAAATGCATAGTCAAAGTTTATAGTCCTGAATGTAACGGCGACATCTATGAATAAATTCTACATATATTTGAGTTCGCTGATGTCCTGGGTTTGGAGAACGCGATGTTTGGAAGCGCCTCAAGTTTGTCCTTCTCAAGAATGCTATCCAACAGTCGTTCATTATGATCTAAAAGTGTATCTGCCACCTAGATGAAGTTATGCATCGCTTAAGCGCCAAACTGGCATGACACTAAAATTCTATCGGTACTTCCTGATGATTTTATTAGAGAACTTAGGTCTTAGAAGAATGCGTCTTTGCGGTCGCCTATGCATTCATTTATTGCTTAATTAATGCTAGTGGCAAGGCGTTGTGTTCTTGTGTTTGTTGCCAAAATATCAATTTATGTGTCTTTATTTACTTAGAGTAGGAGTCAGCGCTAACCCCCAAACCAATTAGCGTGGGTTAAATGAATGGTGAAATCTTCTAAAATCAGTCAAAAATATGTATGATTAATTGAGCGGTGGCATGATTACAACGAGAGTGTGATAATTGATATTGATCGTCGCTAAAAGATGCGATATTTGCTTAAGTAGCAGGTGTTTAGAATGGTTGGTATTCTCCTTTTTTGAATTTCAATCTATTTGTAAAATCATAAGTTCAATACTCGTTACAACTTCGATGCATATGATGTAGTGCATGACTTGATGTCGCGCGTTGAACGAACACACATTAAGTTGCTTTTTATTTTGTTTTAATACATAGACGTCTATGAGAATGCATCATTCATTTGTTCTTCATCATTTTACGAAATTCATTGTTGGTTTGGAGCGTAGCATTAATTCATGACTAGCCAATCATAAATCTCTATTTTAAAATTAATTGAACCACTCATGCAATAAACGATTGTTTTATAGATGTCTATACTTTGTATTGTGTTCATAGCTTCAGCTGAAGGCTTCTAAACTAAGCACACAAATGCGTAACTTCCTTTTAGGAGTTTAGCTATTTATAAGATTAGTCATGGAAACAATTGTGATTTGTTGATGATCAGACAAGGTCGAATTGTGAATTGCGTCAAATTTTGGTTTTGTATTTTGAAAACGAAGTCGTTTTCTCTGTTGTCCCGTTGCATAATTGCAATTAAGGGAGAAGTATTTTCGTTTAATATACAAAATCGCAGTAGCTCATTGTACTTGGCCCGTAGCTATAGAAATTTCTGGCCTGATGACCTGCGGGTACAATCTGGTCAGACCGGGAATGATAGCATTGAACTTTCACAGTCTAATTAGACACTCATTATCTAAAAGAAGAAAGTTCCGTATTCACACCATCTCCGTTAGGAGTGGGCAACCTAGCGTTATTTTCCAGCCTACATATATCCATGAGCTCGTTTTGCATTATCGTATATATATATATATATATATATATATATATATATATATATATATATATATATATATATATATATATATATATATATATATATATATATATATATATATATATACGAAGAACATTTTCTCTGTCAAGGGGCACAGGAAGAAATTTACACTGTATAGTAAATAAAGCTCGGCTACTTCAAGGTTCTACTGTCGAATATACGGAAGCAAGTAGGTTTGTATGCCGTGCATGATGACTTGAATTATTCTCATTTACTATGAATTAAGATGTCTTGTCTGGTCCTCATGGATGCTTACACCTCAAGTGAGTACATTTACATTTGGAACTGACTGAAAAATTACAATCCGTAACGTGTGAGATTCACGATAGCATTTCTGATAAGGGTAACTAAAACTAATCGTTGAGCTGGATGTGTGCTCGTTGCAAAATTGTGTGGCATTTGACTTTACTTGCCGTCAGTTTATTTGTTATCATTACTATAGATTTTGTTATTCTTTTTCCTATGCATATATTTTTATTCTAGCAATGAGTCAGGCTCCGTGTGTACACGAGATGTATGTTAACCATGTGCTGCAACGTGGGCTCTATCTTAATAGTATGACCGCCCGCCGACTCTCTGGAAGTCAGTTGGTCATTCCTT
This sequence comes from Eudiplozoon nipponicum, assembly GCA_029291075.1. NCBI lineage: Eukaryota > Metazoa > Platyhelminthes > Monogenea > Mazocraeidea > Diplozoidae > Eudiplozoon > Eudiplozoon nipponicum. The sequence goes on along the minus strand of JAQBSW010001931.1, from coordinate 11,710 downwards.
GTGAGTCTAGTACGAACCCCGAACATTTTCCAACGGAAACTGGCTCGCCGAAATACGACAAATGTCATGATGAAAAGAAGTCCAAAAACAAACATGCTCAAGATGATTCTTCGACCTCTGGCAAGGACGCGGGGCAATTAATTGTAGACACTCTGAAACCGCCCGAGGATAAATCTTCGTCAATTTCGCGGGACAGTACAAGCAGGCCAATAGATGGGCCTTTATCTCCTTTATCGTCACCAACTGTTACTGAACAACTGTTGTTTGTTGCTAAGTCTAAAGTTCTACCAGAATCAAGTACAGGAAAATCTGGTGGGCCGACGGAAGGTACATTTATTGAGTCGCGTCTGCCCAACGTATATTCAGTTGAAGCGAAAACAGTAAGTATGAAATGCAATTTAGCATTTTATCATTTAAGTATATTGCTATTAATTGTGGATTAACAAATGATATATATATATATATATATATAAATTTTTCTGTATGCGTTGGTGACAGCGAAATGTAATTGTGGCTTTGCATGGAAATATACATAGACAGAGATCTACTTCTCAAGCACAGTGAGTTGCATTTGAGCATACATAATGCAGTTGCTAGCCAGATTTTGTGGCAAGATTACCACGAACCTTGCCAGTTTTTATACTGTTAATATTACGCAGAATTATACCAAGATAAAACACAAATGCGTTTGTGTGAGCATGTGGTTGTTTTGTTACGTAGTGGCCTTCAACGTGCAGTGGCTCGAAACTATTCGTCCGTATCACCACAAGCTTCGTTTGTGAGAGGAAAGTGTCATTTTATGCATGCATACTTGCTTAATTACCGTTATATTGTGTCTAGTGGTAATATTGGGCTGTTATTTTTCGTGCTCGTTTTTGTGTTATGTTATATTATTAATAAGACGGTGGCCAAGATTTTGTACTGGTGCATGCTGATTTGATGTTTGCATTGGATCGTCAGATGTGAGGTTGACGAGTGTCATTTCCGTCTGAAATTTCTGCGTAACGGCTTTTTTAACATTTTTATTATAGATCTCGTAATTAAACACGTACAATATATGCAAGGCTACTAGTGGTGGGAGCCGCATATCTAATTTTGCATTGCATATATATGCAATGCGGTTTGATTCTCGCTAGTCAGACTTCCTTTTTATTCTGATGATGATCATGGAAGGTCGAAACGCGTCAGTGCGTTCCGACTGGCGGTAGTTTTGTTATGTTGTTCGACAACTGGTTAAATACAATGGGATTGGTGTTTATTTCATGCTCGCAAACTTGATTTAAAGAAAAGATCTCGTAATTGTTTGATTACATTTTCTATTATATCTCAATATATTTTGTTTTCACGTATGCCTGACTTACTATTTATACAGTTAGTAGATAACGCAGCTCTACTACCAGGTCGCGTGGTTGAAGGGGTCACCTCTGCATTATCAAATGAAAAACAATGCACAGCGCATGGCTCTTCATCGCAAATCTATCAACTTGCGAAGTGCCAGTGTAACGAGTTCGTCATGAATCCGGCTAACATAAAGTCGTTGGAGGTGAAAACTACTTCTGCCAAAAACGCTTCTGCTTCAGAACTGAATAAAGCTAAACCAGCAAGTGAAATGAGTAAACCTTCGACTAAATGGCGAGCTTGTACTAATGGTATGCAATGCGCTAATCGGCTGGCTAATTTCGAGTGTACCTCTAGCACGTGTTCGGCTGAATCGCTGTCAGTTAAAGGCAAGTAGCTAGATTGAACTGAAGATTATGGTTACGCACAATACACATTACTTTTGTGTAATTCTGATATCGCCTCAGTATTGCGTAGGCGAGAAAATGTAATCCATATAGTAGACAAAGATAACGTCCTTGTCGAGCTAGTTCTTCATGATGCTGCACTTGCTATATTAGACTGGTTTTTTTCACGGGAGGAGGAAAGACGCCTTGCCAATTAGCAGAGTGATATTTAATCAAGGTACTTTGAAAAGATTTATGTGTAGCCATTTTGCTTGTACCAACTTAACCTAGCATAATATATAGCAGGCGCAAAATATGTAGAATGCCGAGATTTTATCCTTATTGGGCGGCACCTGTATGTTCGTCAGGCTGGTTGTCGTTTGTCGCTTACTGCTTCGTGCACCGCACTGGTTCCCTTGCACAAGAGCGAACAGTATTACTTTGAGCCAAGTGGAGGTGGGTTAGAATTCGACTCGTAACAATTCTTGTGATTTCTTGCAGGTTAACCAATGAGAAGAAGGCCTTGATTTTGCGGATGACTATTTCAGAGATTTAAACTTAAGTGGTGTTTGATTGGCTCTTTTGAGAAACTGGATACTTTTACTCGATAAAAACCGCGTCCGACTACTGGGCGCCTACTTATTCATTTCTAATATCGACGGCGATTTCGGTTTGCTAAGTCGTCTTGTTTAAATTTACCAGTTCAAATCAGGAAAAACGTAGTAATTTAAAATCTGTCACGCTTAACGAAAACGTTTGGATATTTAACTTTTCAAATAGGTGAAACATTTATTTATAGGTATTAATTTGTTCTTTTGAAATGCGAGCTTGAATAAAATAAATTGTACCCTTCCTATGTGCAAAAACAAAAGGAAATTTTCTCAGATACAAGGAAAATTTCTTTCTCATTATCTCCTCAAGTATCTACTAATGAACATCTCGTTATATATAAATTGGAAAGCAAAACAAGATAGAAATATGTGAACATAGAGAGAGTGTGAAAAAACGCAAACCAATCAATCACGTGTGTCACATCCAGTTCAAGCTCAATGCCTGAACATGTTTCTACTGCTTGCATAAATCCGGCTTCAATTTGTTCATCCATAAGGCTTCGTATGTGGCTAGCTCCCTTTTGTTATTACTTTTAGTAATTATTTTGAATGATACGTCTGGAGAACATACGTGCGATGTTTCGACGCTGTGTTGCGCAATGGCAGACGTGTATTCACCATTTGATTTAAAACGCGTTTGAGTTACAATGTTCTCTAATTGATTCAAAGAATATTCTTATTTTGTCTGTTTATTTTTGTTCTGCGTTACTCCAATATACGAATTTGGTCACATTCGTACTGCTTCTGGTGGTGATAAAAATATCGTGGAAAATTCTGGGCAGTACTTGAAGCGCTCCCTATAAGAAAGAAACCGGTCTACTGGATGAATTTCCTTTTCTACTTTAAAAAAAAACAAGTTTGTGTACTTGAGACAAGCATCAATCTCGTTGTCTCTAATTAGTTCATAAAATTTTTCTTTAACAGTATCCTAGATACAACCAAAATTTAACCAAAAATTATATATGGCGGCTTCTAATAAATGGCAAAAAAGCAATAATAAAGGATATTGAGAGAAACATACAACCGCTCGGACGGAGAATGGAGGCAATCAACAAAGAAGACTTAGAAGCGTTAAAAAAAGAGTTCGATATGTTATTGCATATTAGCTAAATAGGGACTTAGATGGTTAATCCAAATTTCAGACTGATCCAGTAAGTGATTTTTTCAAATATTCAAGTGTAAATCTTTCAAAACATTAAAGGAAAATATCATTTGGAGCATGTTTTGTGATCACGAATATTTCTGATTATTCGTGATGTCATAGATATGCAGGCCTCAATTGAAAATGTCTAGTGAATTAAAAAGTGTCGACTCGAATGAATTTAACAAAGAGGTATTCAATGTAGAAACAGTGAGCTAAACGGACTAATAGCGGACGAGCATCAAATGAAGACATATTCTCAAAAAACGATACGTAGCTGAACGCCGAACTCTTCAAACTGATTGACTTATACGGACTGTTACACAAGACAAAGGATCGGGTATTGTTCTTCTAGCAACTGATGCTTATAAATCAGCTATGGGTGATTCAATCAACATTTAAAAAACCAGTTTGACCCTCAGGAGGATAGCAACACACGTCGCAACACTGATGGCAAAATTTTGAGAAAATTGATAGCTTCTGAAAGAAATTCATAAAACTAAACCGATTGTCACAAATCTCGCAAGGGCACATGAAAAGTGGAGTCTGAAATGAGTCTCAGAAATCCGTCAATGCGTCCCATAATGTCGATGGTGGGCACTTCACTGCAACCACTTGTTAATTACTTATGGAAACTCCTTCAGCCAATTTGAAACATCGTTAACACATACACTGTTAAATATTCCTCATAGTTTACAAGAGAACAGGTACGATATGGAATATTGACGATATTATCCAATGCCGCGTTTTGCGTACGCGGGTAGTAGCTTTGCACCGACAGTTTCACAAAGATCCGATTGATCACAATTTCCAATTTTATTTTGTCTTCGATCGGGCTGAGTTTGTATTCGTCCCAATGGAAATGCGGTTCTATCACATCTTTGTTTACTGACGTGATGTGATAGAACCACATTTCCATTGGGACGAATACAAACTCAGCCCGATCGAAGACAAAACGAAATTGGAAATTGTGATCAATCGGATCTTTGTGAATATGTTCGTGCAAGGCTATTATCTACTATTATTTAGTGCAAAAGTGATAAATCTTCGAGACAGCTCAGAAATATACACCATAGCGAATCCATGCACCAAATTCATACTGGAGAAGGAGAAAGAACATGCGTCATTTTCTAGACATTGAACTGCTCCGACAATGACAACAGCTCGATAAGATCGACACTTCGGATATTCACGTTAATGGGACAATGTATTTATTTGAACAGATTTCAATTATTACATTCGAAAAACAATGTATTCTCAACGTGTTATTTAAGCCTTCGTGTAGAAATTCAAGTATTTTAGCGAGGTCTAATCAGAATATTCACAAATAGATTTACCGTTGTCTAGTCAATGTGTGCGTTTCTCCCCACTGAATAATAAATTATGTATTACTGATAAAAACTTGAATTATTTCAATGTACAATCTACACACACACCCACACACAATACTACCAATATATATATATATATATATATATATATATATATATATATATATATATATATATATATATATCGTTTTATCAAACCTATTTTAGGAAATCGTTTCTTTTATTATGTAGATAAAATCCTCAGTCGAAGCCAATATCGTGCATGTAAATAATTAATTTATTAACTTTTATTGATTGAATAAAATACTTGAGAACTTGCCAAGGCAAACGGCAGTTCAATGCGCCTATGAGAATTATTTTGCGTTTCTGTGTAAGTCGAAATTTCAGTCTGATTTCTCAACAGCAATCGACTGAGTCGACTAAGGTAGCTTAGTCTGTTTTCGGGAGAGAAAGCTCGTTATGCTATGTACTGGCATGGTACATGATCATGCTGTTTTAATACAACCAGATTGGAACTATCTTCCAGGCCAGAACGTTTTATGGCTACGCAATTCGTAATTGTTCACGTCCGTTTCTTTGTTTCTTTCGCAACAATAGACGAATCTAGCACTGAGCACCAGTCACCGTCGGTGAAGAATTTTACTTGCTCAAATAGGCAATTTTCTCGCCTTTTCGACTCAAACGCGCAGTCCGTCAACGGGCCAGACAACAACGCAGGCGAACGTGATAAAACAGGACAACTTAGCATCGTGCCGTCTGATCAGGATGAGGCTTGTAAGTCGTCGAATGGTGGACTTCGCATACGCCTCAGCCGAAGGTCTTGCAGCACAATTTCAGACTCACCCTCTGACCCTAATGGCACCGATTCTTCGTCGACGAAAGTGAAACTTGACGGGCACTCTCGAGTTCGTCGACTTGCGATTGCGCGCACCGCGAATCGTGGCGATGGTTTAAAAACACTTGTCAAACTAAAACAGGTGAGAGAGAGAGAGAGAGAGAGAGAGAGAGAGAGAGAGAGAGAGAGAGAGAGAGAGAGAGAGAGAGAGAGGAGAGAGGAGAGCAGAGAGAGAGAGAGAGAGAGAGAGAGAGAGAGAGAGAGAGAGAGAGAGAGAGAGAGAGAGAGAGAGAGAGAGAGAGAGAGAAAGTAAAGCATTATTTTTTTCACTACTGAAGTTTATTCTTGATGATTCGACAATAACTACTGTGAAATTGAGTGCTTAAATATTAAAATCTGACTTTGGCATGACTTTTATTGAACTATTGTTTTTATAAAAAGAAACTTCTCATGTGCTTGAGTGAGTTGTTGCCTCTATTGGGAGTCAAGTTTTTGCTAATTTCACGATTTTGCTACCACATATTATGCATGTGTGCATTTATGTATGGATATATGCGTGCATGTATCTATGTATATAGTATGTATCGAGATATGCATGTATGCGTGTATATATGTCTCGATGGCCGATCGTACATGGGCTAACGGGGCTATGGCGGTGGTGTCACCAGGGCGTGGTGGATTTCCGACCGGCAATCAGATCTCCTATAAAATACCACATGAGCCCGACGACGGCACCAGTGACCTCGGCAGTGTGTTCCCCGCCAAAAGGGGACAACAGCTACAGGATTACCATGGACTCCTGGACAGTACCCCGTACTTCCGAATGGCGAATGAGCTCTCAACAGCCACTGGCAACCATGTAACTTACTGCTGCCTTGCAGACTGCGCTTGGATGTGCAAAGGCTAGAGGTGCGTCCTCGATCAGAAAGCCGAGTGGTGAGGGGACACCACTTGTACCAAATTCCCAAGAAACTCCATGAAATGTCAATGGAGCCGGCTTATCCTCCAAAAGGAGTCAGCCGCAGTAAAGTAAAAAAGTAAAGTATGTGTATTTATGTATGAATGAATATATATATATACATATATATATATATATATATATAATTTACTATTGATTGCGCCTGTGGTGATGAAACATCTTCAAATCAAGATTTAAAAGAAACATGTTGCGCGACAGGGAATAGATTATTTACCTGATTATCGGGTTGCGATCCGATTTGTTTGCATCCGCTGTCTTTCTGATTTATCCAGAATTTTCGATCTCCGGAGCAGTTTAATCTAAAATTTCCACTTGACCTATTGATTTTAAACTTAGTAGGTAATGCGCTTTCCATTGAAAAAGATCTCCATACCCGGAGATCGAAAATTCTGGATAAATCAGAAAGCCAGCAGATGCAATCAAATCGGATCGCAACCCGATAATCAGGTACAATCTTCAAATCAAGTTTGTTTACTTGAGAAAATCACCATTCCCGTCTGAATGTTCAATGAAGTATTGGTTTTTACTTCTAGTAGGCCAAAATCGTTTCATGAATTTTTTTGTTCATTTTTGCTATATAATTTTTCAGTAATATGGGTATTTCAAGAATGCACTCCTTATTAACTATGTTTATATTTTAAGAAAAATCGTTATTTATTTCTTATTCGGACGGCCTCGATTTTAATGTGGTCTGATAATATGCTTAGTTTTTACCGTTTACGGAAACTAAGTTGAATATGTTCATTTTTGCTTATTACATAGTTAGTTTTAGTCAGACCTGTTGTATATCTTCAAATATCCTTCATTTTGTGTGCATTTTGTCTGCTATTTTCTTGAAAATTTTGTTCTTTTTAAATATTCATATTTAATGCGAATACCGAACTAAATGTTGCACAGGGTGATTTGGTTACTGAATTCTCCGGTGAGGTGATTACAATAGACGAGGCCAACAATCGAATTCTGAAGGCGCTTGGACCGAATGCACTCATGGTCATGAAACGTTCTGGTGCGGCTGGAATCTTTGAGCCATTGACCGACACTTGTTTAATTCGAATGCTGCCTTCTGTTAAGAGTGAGTTATTTTATTCCATATTTGAAATACCTCAAAGGTTTTTGAAAAGTGATTTATGTGCTTTATAGAAAATTTGTAGGATCAAATTAGACGATTTGTTTACATTATTGAACAAGAAAACAAAAAGATACATGAAAGCAAACGCGCGTTATTCAACCATTATTATTATGTAAACAAACATATTTCAACTGCCCAACCAACTTGGATAATTTTATCACGTTCAATAACGATGCTTGTAGTCTTCAAATTCAAAAAAACTATTCCTTGATTTAACTATTAAAGCCCGTCCGTAGTTGTACAGTAGCGCTTTTGTCCCCATCTTAGCAAATGATTTACTGAAAAAGTAGAACGCGTGCATTAATTGTGTTTAAATTTTTAAAAAACGTTCCGCATAACAAGTACACGAAAAGACATATATTAGTCATGATATTTAAAGCAGAAAACCTGTTAACTTCACACAGATTCGCAAAGGCACTGAAAGCCCAATGCTAATGCCAATGCACAAGAAATTTGGTCTTGTTTGCACTGTTGTGGACGACATATGTTCATTGCGATTGCCTCTAAATAGAGGAGCATACTCACACACACACACACACACACACACACACACACACACTTACTTTACTGCGGCTGACTCCTTTTGGAGGATAAGCCGGCTCCGCATTTCATGGAGTTTCTTGGGAATTTGGTACAAGTGGTGTCCCCTCACCAATCGTCACACACACAAACATAGCCTGGTTGGAATGATTCATATTTCATTTTATACGTGCGTGCAACTCCAATCTTATCTTGCACTTACCGCATTGTTATATGCTACAAGAAGCGCAAGTTCCAGCGCATCTTTCTAAATATATTTCCCACAGGTACAATTACAGTTTTAGATATCGTTAGCTGCAAATTGTCATAACTTTTTTACATTCACATTAAGTAGAGAAGGTTTAGTTAGCTGCAAACTGCGTGAGCGCCAAGTCGGAATGTAATCTATATTTTAATTACTCCATTTCCTATTCATTTGCGATTTACAGTTTGAAAAAAACATTTTGTCGCTTAGAGAAACATGGAATTCGCCTATTTTTGTATTGTAATTGTTGAAAAAGCATCTTCGTCTATAGCACAAGTGTTTTACAACTGTAAATTTTATCATTTAACTGTGAATCGCGTGGATTTGGCGTTGTTTGCAGATCTAGTAGCGACATAAAATTACGAATTTCCGAAGCAGATAATTGCGATTTTTTCTCCACGGTTGAAATAAAGCAAAACTAATTTATTCATGATCAAAACATGTGCGCACGCGCGTATGTCAATGTACGTAAAACCTCTCTGAATTTTGCATGTTTTGGCTGCAGGTGAAATGTGTTGCTGTAAAATGTTTACTCTTAAGAATACCCTTTATGTGGTAAATTCTTTTACATGATACGAACTGATCACTTATTATTTTTTGTAACTAACACACTATTGCTTTTCATATTAAAAGGTTCTTCAAATTTTTAATAAATTAAATATATATCGATGGTCATCTAAAGCTTGCTGTTCTCTCTCTCTCTCTCTCAATATTTTCCTATCTCCCCCTCTCTCTATATCTATTTCTCTCTGTGTGTATTGGTTTGTACATGTGTCGTCAACGCTTCACATTTATCCGTGTTTTGCATTTTTTATCTGAAGGCAAAATGGCTAAAGCTCTGCTGAATTCGGCAGATTCGTCGAAATGGGCGAGACTGGCATTGGATCTTGTTGTCGATGTTAACCCTCGTAGCCCAGCACGTTTAATCAACCACTCCTGCGAACCAAATCTGACGGTTCAACCTTGGATAGTTGAAGGCCAGCTACGAATAGGTAAGTGATTTAAACTAGCGATTTAAAAAAGTATGCAAGTATGTATTAGGTGTTGCGAATATAGTAACAAATTAGTTCAGTTGTGACCAGAAGGATAAATCAAAGGCAGAATGAACGGAAAGTATAATCTCATGCACATTCGTTTCGTGTTTACTGGCGACTCATCCCACATTCTTAGAATTAAACATCAAACAATTTCATTTTCTAAAATTGTTACCGTTTAAAAAAATTACCTTACTAATAGTAAAATTATTATGTAGTGATGCTTAATTTTCGCTTCCATTGCTATTTAAATAATTCTGTTCAACATCATAGCGCCAAAACCTTTTTCTTTATCTTAATTTAAATATATATATATATATACATATATATATATATATATATATATATATATATATATATATATATAAATTGAGAGTTTAATCGTTTAAAGATGCATAAATTTATTTTAATTTGGGTATACACAACAGGGTCTAAAAAGCCATTTACTTTTTGTTCGAACCAAACTAGATTGTGATACCTGTTACTTTATGTTGTATGTTTTTTGGAAAGCTGGGGACTTAGGTGGGATCGAATACAAACATTATAACACAACTAGCAAGAAATGGGCAACGCACACATACATAAATTTTCAAACGTACCGGAAGTAGATGGCAAAGTTATATGCAACCTATATACAACCAAGTTCAGCTTGAACAGATTACTTGTCGTCGGACCATATTTAGCTATGAAATTCGCACTCTAATTGCAAGATAATACTTTAAAAGTAATCTATCACTTTCTTCAATTCTGTGGCTTTAATTTCAATATTTGGAAATTGTTGACAGGTTCACGTATATTCGTAGCTGTAGTAATAATTAATGCAATCTGAGTGACGAGGTAAATATGAGAATCGCAAAAACTAAAGCAACCTATTCAAATATTTGCTTATTATGGTGGAATAGGACTATCTCATTTTTCTTTAAATACCGTGTATATAATGCAATTTTATTATAAGCTTGAAAGATTTTGGCCTTTTAAGTTATGCGCCGACAAGCATTCGAATAACGCTTTATTATATATTGGAAACTAACAAAAAATAGGCATAGCTGACATGTGCAGACAGATATTTGTATCCGTTAAAATAAATGTTTGACGTTAGACAGGAAAATTAGGCTCCTTTAATTGCACTGCCTTGGTTACGTTTTATGTATGCCTTCACTCCGATTATCTGGTACAGTACCATTCTCTATGCCAGTGCCGAACTTGCGTAAAGCACAAGATGGACAAAATTTTAAGCCATCCAGTTCCGAATCCAGCAGTATGGGACCAGGTCGTCTACTAGGATTGTGTCCACGTGCGAATCGTAGTTCTTGGTGGGAGATGGTACATTACGGCGTTCAAACATGCTCAATGGCGAACTTGTTACAGACTTTTGGTGGGATTTTCTTAACTCTCCTCTATCTGTCTTTGTTGACAGATTTAACTGTGTGAACCGATTTTAATTATAAAGCGATACAGTGAAATCCACTCGGATTATGTATTTCCGATATTGGCCTATCTGGAAGTTGTCTTTGTCTAGGTAATTTTGTGTGGCGGTATGGGTGACCTTATTTATGTTTTTCCATGTGGATATACATTTGGCTGCATTCACACAATTCCAAATCTGTTTTATATCGTTTTGTTTTATGTTTTTTTTGCATCGTCATCATCATTATTATCATTTTTCAAATTAATGATTTTATTATTAGTTATGCGGCAGTGAAGCATTCCTTTTTACACTTTGTTGAATCAGTGATTGTAACGGTGGTGCTCGCCATTGTTAGGGGATTAATAGGCTGATACAAAATGGATTTCGTGTGCAATGTGTGATTCAGTTCAGGTGATAGGGGGTTTTCTTATGATTGAGCTACTTGCAATATTTGCGTCATAAAATTATTTCACAGTTGATGATTAAAAAGGCTACTAACTCAATATTAATTGAAACGAGTAATTTTATGTTACGTTGTTAGTTTTCATTGCAAAATGTCAATAACGAAAACGTTGCGCCTATTTGCCAGGGATGCCTATTCACTAATGAAAGGAGATATCTACAGATCTGTTTACATACGCGAACATTTTCCACGAAAATTTAGCTATACTATTGACGGTGTACGCACAATTTAACTTTGTTTATTTAATCAATGAAGGAGAATGCCACATATA